>CALYLX010000137.1:0-274818 GCA_944990035.1 Clitopilus passeckerianus
GCAATGAAAAATGACAGATTTGGATGTCGGTCGTGGGTACGTACCAAAAGAGGTGAACAACCTACACTAAAAGGAGAGGCGGCATCACGCCTGGCAAAGGCAAAGCTGGTTTCGGTTTTGCTGGATTGCGAAATCAGCCAAGAGGAAGCTAATGAGGCTTGCTTGCCTTTTAAACCAGCCTGATGGAGGCTTGATGTGTGGGAACACTAGGTGGTTCCCCGCCAAAAGTGCCTGATATCTTGTAACCTATAGAGCTCGTTCTACATAGCGTTTGGTCTTAGAGGTCAGTGAGAGAGTTCTCGTAGACTAATAGAATGGCTGCTAGTTGTATATTTTTAAAATTCGCAAAGGGGTGTAAAAGGGCTAAATATTGCCTAAAAGGTCTTGCATGAGACATAGGAGAATATAGAAATTTTGTAACATGAGAAAGAAAGATATCGAGAGTACTACAATTTCGTCCCTTACATCTGAGAAAGAAGCCTATGAAGAGATCTATACTTTTCAAGCTTTTGGTCATCATTTGGCTGGGGATTCCTGGGTTTGACGGCACCGAGTCATTTAAAAATAGTAAGCTCACTAGATTACTTAAAAATTAAAGTAGGATTTTCACTTGAATTCAGGGCATAGAGCAGTATAGCGAATACAAAGGGGTGGGTCACTTGTAGAAGGGGTGCATGCATCTACTCGCTTACATAATCTATCAAACCCGCGTCGGCCCCAACGGGGATTGCCCACTCCCACTAAATAAGAGCTAAACGATCTAAGCGCCCTGACACGTGACTTTTGACCGGCGTTAATTCCCCTTGACCGGTCAAGACCATCCATCAATGGGGTCAGTCGAAGTTGACGTTGACTTTGTTTTGACGAGTTTGACGGGTCAAGCCAACACTGCCAATGTTGACCGTCCCTAGTAAGATTCCGATGTAGCAGCTTTGAGGGCGACAATTCAGGGGGACAAGATGGTAGACTTTCAAGCAAAATACTCAATATCAGATGCTACATGAAAATCTACACGGTACCAGGGAATAACTCTTGTGCTACTTTTTCCGCCTCGAGTTCGGCTTCCCCTATAGGGCCTGCAACCTTCTGCTGATCCGCTATGCTTGTCGTTGCCTCAAGGATATCATCTGTGGCATGGTTATGGGATTCCGTAGCCGCGTCTTTGGATTGTTCGCCAGAACTTGGCTCCTCTGACGTGCCCTCATTTTGAGCTGATGCAACGCCCTCAGCTTCCACTGACTTGCTCTTATCCATAGCGGCATCCTTTTGAAATGCAAATACATCAACGCCCGGTTCGGCTTTCCCTTCTGCAATGACTGTTGTGTGCGTATCGGCAACTTCATGGTTGATGGCTGCCGCACCACCGGCACCCTGCTGAACTTGATCAGCAACGACAATCGGCGGACGGCCGTTGACGTCACCACCAACAGTCGTCGAGACTGGAGAGGGGAGGGCGTTGTCGCTTTGCTACCATAGAGACTATACTGTAAGAAAGAATCAGTGACAGGTAATTTTTTTATCAGAAACGGAAGCCACTCACGTTATCATAGAAATCATTGCTGGAAAATGTTTACTTAGTATGGACACGCAATCTAAGAACAGAGAGACGCACCATGAAAAGTCCCATGTCCGTAGCCACTGCGAACTGGTACACTCGGATTTTATCCAAGGGCTGCCGTAAGCAAGTGATGCGAAATGTCGGAAGTGCCATACAGCGAGAAGAATCAGGACTGCGGCAATCTGTAAACGGACCCTCAAGCGGAGGTTTGAGGTCACTAAATCAAATACAGTGCAGGACAAGAGGATAGCGAAGTAGAGAGCGGGAAATAGTGGTGGAGGAAGAGTTGACGGGTCATGATAAAGAACGGGAAGTAGTGCATTGCCCATCCAACAAACAGGAAGCCGCAAATTGTATCGTATTTGACGACCTTGGCTATAAGAGGTGGTTAACGAAAGAGACGAATACAATTGTGTGCCAATACTCACTGTTGTTGAAATCTTTGTACCCTCGCTGTGCTCGAAGAACCATGAAACCCCGGGTCGCACAATACACAACTACTGCGAAGCTGCTGAGCCACCAAACCATGGGATTGCCCGTCAAGTAGATCTGGCGATGATCTTTGACCCAGAAATTCTGTTCAAAATTATCAGTCTCATTTAGTCATCAGACTGCAGAGGATTCAGTCGAACTTACGATACCGCGACGTAGAGTGGGCCACGCCTGGGGCCGAGAATCAAAGGTGTGTCGATCGGTGAGTCCATTGTTGGTCGTCCACATAACAGACTGGAGTTCAAGGAATTTGGAGAAGAAACCGGGGAGTTTATAGTTAACTTTGGGCGCATCGGGAGACACTGGAATGATATAAGTCGCCAATAGCCCATCAATGATCTCAGTAGGCAACAGACGTACAAGCTTCATGAGTAGATGTTTCAATGTACCAGAGAGAATTGGCTCGGACGGCATTCTGGTTGCAGGTAACCTCTTGCTGTTCAAAACCCCAGTCCGGCAATTTGACTTTGTGCGAGAACAGGTAACAGCCTTTAAGTGGATGCTTCAACCTGAAGACGGTTCGAAGGGTCCTAAGACGCTTTGCAGACTCCTTGTCTCTCCTGTCTCCTCGTTCGATTTCCACGATCCAATCATCGTTGGCATCGCCTGGAAAGCCCGGTTCACCATAAGCCGATACCTCATTCTGGAAGTCCACGTCGGAGATGGGTGGCCTAAAATCGTGCGAGTGGAGGTGTCTTTCGGTGGAAACATGCCGCAACTTGATTCTGGATCCAGTCGTGAGGAATGAAAGCGGTGATTGGCTGATGTCTTGGTGGAGGTCGCTTGCGTTGTAGATGCGCCAGTCGTTGTTTGCGTCCCGGTGGGGATACAACGTGATTTGTTGCTCTGCGAAAAGGAAAACATAAGGATAAGTTTACTGCAAGGAGGAAGGCACAAACGTTTACTGCCGCCAGGATAAACATGGGGGTGAGAGTGAAGGTAACCTCCTTGAGTATTGACATGACGGATGGTAACAACGGAGCCGACACCAGTATCTGGAGTCGCCAGGTTAGAATAACTGAGGAGATTGCGAATCGGATATAGACGTACCAGCAAATGTGTCAGCCATACCCCTTCCGCCCAAAGTGTGCTGGAATTCGGAGCTCATGAAGCCATCGCCGTCACCTGAATTCTCAAGGATGAGGAAGTGGATTTGGAACATTGCCATGTAGAACACGAGGGGTATCGCAATCAGGCAAATGGCACGGGCGATGAAATGCCTAACGAAAAGGCGAGGAGGGACCCGGAGGTCGCCCAATAGGTTCCAAAGCTGATGCAACGTGCTGAGGCCGACGGTCGCAATCGTGAAGAGACCGACCCATTTGCAGCTGACAACAGCTCCAAGAGAGAGGCCGGTTAGTGATAACCAAGTCCACCATGAAGGGGTAAAGGGTTGATGCTTGTCCTCGTTGCAGAAGCCACACCACAAGAATACAGTGAGGGCGGTAAAGAATATGAGAGGCGAATCCAGAAGGATGTGCCTTGACTGAGTAATCAGGCCATTTTCGAAGGTGATAAAGAGCGATGCGAGGAGAGCCGTTGTCGCTCGGCACTCCAGTGCGCGAAGAGTGAGGTAGGCGAGAGGAACAGTCGCAACACCCATTAGAGCGGGTACCATTCGCATGGCGACATATGGGACGTGTTCGTAGGTTCTTAAACGGGCATAAGGATTGCATTTACCCTTTAAGATATGAACCAGACTTACTTTCCGATGTCTTTGAAGTCAAACTGGCCGTCATATCCAAAGATAAAGGCAGCAAGGGTAATCAAGAGCTTAGCCAGAGGTGGGTGCACATCCACGAAATACTGAGTTTTGATATATTTCGACGCAAATTTGCCAAAGTGAACCTCGTCAAAGCTAGGAGTCGTTGAGAATGAGGTTCAAACTGGTAGACGAGTGCACTTACACAACACTGTCTGGTTTAGATAGGCGAAAGAGGCGAACCCCTGCAGCCAACAGAATGATACCAAACAACAATTTCCATTCCCCACTCGTAATGTTGAGACCCCCGGAAGCAAAATGCTTCATTCTTCCTGGACCAAGGCCTTTAGACGCAGCGGCTCTTCGTGCGTCGGCATCGAGGTGGTCCTCGCGTGGGTGAGGAAATCTTTGTGATGTAGGGGCTTTGTCGAAGCCTGGCGGAGAGACGGTGGCCGCCGCACTCTGACGTGAGCAGACATAGAATATACGATAGAGAAAGAGAACAAGAAACGGGGAATAGAGGGAACGAAAGGGCACGGTAAGTGTTGCCGCCGTCAAGGCAGACGTGTAAGTATTGGATTGCCTAATTCAGCCAATCACTGCGCATTGCCGCCCTTGTGCACCGCCACATTTCTGCGAACATGGTCAAACTATGAGAAAGTTTGCAGTACTCGACGTTTCAAATCCTCGAAAGAATGTGGTGATAAACGATATGAATAGCTTGGTTGAATTACTATCTATTACATGTAATCAGTCCATTCAAACTGCCTCTCTCCTTCGGGGGGTAGCACGCAAGATATCGTCAACTCTGAAATAACATCGGAAAATTAGCTCGCACTTTTCGAGGCGTCAAGAGACTCACCGGATAATCATCTCTGCTGCCTCGCTAGCACTCGATACAACCTGCCTCTTCAACTTGAAGCTTTCTGTAATACCTAACTGTTTCATAGAACCAATGGATCCCTCTTCCATATCTGAAGAAAATATTGACATCAACTTCTTGTCCTCCAAAGAAAGGGAGAGGCAACTCACCAAGGCCTGCATCAGAGTGTCCTTCGTAATGGGCTGCCCTTAGTCTTGTGACGAGATCGGAGGAATCGTAACCCGCATTATCAGCAAGTATAATGGGGATTTGCCGCAAAGCTCGGGCGAACGCTTCAGTGGCCATCGCCTTCTTGCCTTTAATCTTTCGTGCCTCTTCCTCAATAGCACAGCTCATCAGCATCTCCGAACAACCTCCACCTAGAACTGTTCGTGTCTCCTTGACCGTCTGAGATAGCACCGACAACGCGTCGTGTAATGAGCGTTCCGCTTCGTCCACCATCTGGTTCGTAGATCCACGCAAGACAACCGTGCAAGCTTCTCCTGCAGCGACACCAGAGAACTTGATGAGCTGCCAAAGGTACTGTCAGCATCACTGAGTTCCCGTTGACAGGATTGCTTACCTTGTCTTCACCGATCATGACCTCCTCGATGAGTTCACAGTGCCCAAGGTTAACGAGATCAGGCCTGTCGAAGGTGCTCACAATCTCACCCCCTGTCACCAAGGCAAGCCGTTCGACACCCTCGAAGTCCGCGTGCTCGATAACCAAGATGCCCTTCTCAGCTAGTAATGATTCCGGATAGTTGTAGATCAACTGCCGGTTGACAAAAACATTGATTCCATGAGCTGCAATGGCGTCAACCTTGGCTTTCATTTTTCCTGAAGAATGAATCTTAAGACGAAAGCGACTTGAGTTTTATGCGAGTACGTACCCTCTCTGCCCGTTCCAGTTCAGCCAGCTTGCCGGTTCCATCGACCTTCACTCTGGCTCCAAAGACTTTGATCTTATCCGTATCCATAGCTTTGTAAACGCGTCAGCAGAAGATTAAATGAGGTCCAAATAGCACGTACAAGTGTTAGCAATTAGGATCTTTGCATTTTCCAACCGTTTGGGTGAGTTCACTGCGATTGTCTTGTCAAGGATGAAACCTTCATCAAGGTAGGAGTCGGTGAGCTTTCCGCCAACTTTCTTGATTATCTGGATATGTTCCAGGTCTACTGAGCCCTATAACGATAGCCGAGCTGAGCAAATATATCATCGTGCCATCGGTGGTGAAACTACCTTGAGCCTCAACACAGCGTCCACTGCCAGATTTGCAAAGTAATCCTTGTCCTGAGATAGAACTTTTGATGAAAGCGTTGTCCGTGCAATGTTAAAGAGGTCTTGACGGAATGCATGGGGATTTGAGCTGAATCAAGATTAGGCTGGTGTAAGTTTGGGACAGGATGAAGGAGCCTTACAAATTGTCTACCGCAGCCTTCTCCAAGGCTTTTAGCGCAGTTTCGCTGGCAATTCGATAACCCTCCACGATGGTCTGTGGATGTATCTTCTGCGCAATCAATTTTTCCGCCTCCTCAGCAGCTCTGCGGCTAGGACAGTCACAGAGGTCGTCCCATCGCCGACTTCGTCATCCTGGACTTTGGAGATGTTGACAAGTATTTTGCAGCTGCATTGTCGAGCTGTATGGCCTTGAGAATGGTTGCTCCGTCGTTCGTCACGTTGATATCGCCTGTCGACCCCGACTGAAGAATTTTGTTCATGCCTTTCGGCCCAAGTGTAGATTTCACGAGATCACCAAGGGCCAACGCGCCCACGAACGAGGAAAGACGCGCATTTTCAGCCTTCTCTTCAGTGGCCTGCCCCACTGTTAGTTATTGTCCATATTCCCCTGTCTTTGAGCTTTTCTGCACACCTGTTCTCCAAAGATCTGCATCGACATTTTGGCAGACGCGAAAGAAATGTGTGCTCAATCAGATTTCCCACGTTCAAGATATAGCCTGTCCATGCTCCATTCCCGATCACTTTCCGACCGCAAGCTATGGGAAGCAGTAAATTGTAATTAAATAGGGTACGGTATTGATTAGTGTATGCACAGGAGTTCGATTGTCTAAGCCAGTAACATCTTCCGAGGGTCTTCGATATAATCGCGGATTTTCACTGCAGAACACCAGTCAATTTATCGTCAAAATAGCAAAAATATATCACATACCAAGGAATGTAACAGCTTCACGGCCATCCAACAGTCGGTGATCATACGTTAAAGCAACGACCATGATTGGGCGGATGACAATCTGGCCGTTGACGACGACAGGACGTTCCTTGATTGAATGCATGCCTAGAGCAGGTTCAGCGCGATGCGCCTGGTGTAGCACGGGTTCACTCACCAAGGACGGCCGCTTGAGGCAAATTGATAATGGGTGTACCGTATAGTGAGCCAAAGACGCCGCCGTTGGAACTATAGATTTACGGTGAGATGTGGCATGTAAGAAAACTAAGTTCAACCTTACATAGTGAAGGTGCCTCCAGCCATATCCTCAAGGGTGAGTTTACCGTCTCGTGCCTATAGGAATTCCATGTTAGCTACCGATATGTATGTGCATAGAGGAAATATCTGCGAACCTTCTTGCCGAGGGCAGCAATTTCCCTCTCGATATCGACGAAATTCATGGTTTCAGCATTGCGGACGACGGGAGTAACGAGTCCTTTAGGCGTGGCAACTGCAACACTAAGGTCCACGTAGTCTCGGTAGACGATCTCGTCTCCTTCGATGGAGGCGTTCGCAACAGGAATTTCTTTCAGAGCAAGGGTAGCCGCCTTGGCAAATGCACTCATGAAGCCCAGCTTGACATCATGAGTCTTTAGCACCTCATCCTTGTATTTCTTGCGCATCTCCATGAGTGAGGACATATCAATCTCGTTGAAGGTGGTGAGCGAAGCAGCGGAGTTCTGGGACTCCTTGAGGCGCTCAGCAATACGGAGGCGCATTCGGTTCATCTTGACCTAACAAAAAATGAGCAAAAATCTTGGAAGTATATATTGGATTATGCTTACCCTCGTCTCGCCGCGGCTACCAGCGACCGGTGTCGGTTTAGGCTTATCCTTGTCTTCCTTCTTTTTGTCAGAAGCCTTGGAATCTTTCTTACTCTCCTTAGCGGGCTGCTCTGACGACGTCTGCTTGTCCTTTGTCACAGGTTTTACAGCGTCAGTTTGCTTATCTTGTTCCGTGGGTGCTGGGGAGGGAGGAAGCTTCTTGTCGACTTGTTGGTCGGCAGGCTCTGAAGCATCCTTGGGCTTGGAAGGGGAGGACTCTTCGGCCGCTCCAAACTCGATCACAAAGAGGTCCTGGCCAACTGTAACGGTGGATTCTTCCTCGACGAGGATCTTGACAATTTTGCCGGCTTGTGGGGCATTAACCGATACGTCAATCTTGTTTGATGGTCAGAGAAAAATAGAGTGGATGCTCCGGATAGCATGTACCTTGTCGGTCTCGATAGTGGCAATCTCCTCGTCAGCTGCAACAGAATCACCAACTTGTTTTGACCATGACTTGAGAGTCCCTTCGGTGATGGACTCTGCCATTTGAGGGACCTTTATGGTCTCGGCTACATACGTAATAAGGTCAAAAGAAGGCTGTAAGTGGATTACAAGCTTGACATGCCTTGCAGAAGCCTGGTCGAGTGAAATTGGGCGGCTCTGATGTTCGAGCGAGATAACTCCCTACAAGAGGATACCCTGAGTTCATTAAATTTGGGTGACATAACCACGACGACATACCAGGCTTTTGCAAGACTAGGAGCCGTAGCATTGCGTGAAGCCAAGAAAGCCTTGCCACGAGCAACAGCAATGATACGTTTTGAAAGCATTGGAAAAAAAAGGGAATGAACGGCGTTGGCAACTGTAATACTCTGAAGCTCCGGGGACCACTCCGCCCTAAGGACTCCGAGGTGGATACACAACGCCAAACAACCTC
Source organism: Clitopilus passeckerianus (assembly GCA_944990035.1). Classification (NCBI taxonomy): domain Eukaryota; kingdom Fungi; phylum Basidiomycota; class Agaricomycetes; order Agaricales; family Entolomataceae; genus Clitopilus; species Clitopilus passeckerianus. The sequence goes on from CALYLX010000137.1 coordinate 8,547, forward strand.
TATTGGACCAACGCGAGAGGCACGTGATGCTTTAACGATGTCGTCGACAACGCCTGCTAAAGCGCGAAGCTCGGGGATTCCTGGCCCAAGTCGCGTTACTGGCATTCCAACGCCAGGAAGATCTCGTTCATCGTCTAGTACAATCACCCCACAACCACCAGAAGATGTCGATTACATGACAAGGGCTCTCGCCGATGCCATCAAAGCTAATGACCCAGCACACCACCAATCTACAGCTCCTTCAATTGCAAATCTCTCGCCACCTTCTCTATCCGGTCGCCGCTCTGCAGCTGGTAGATCTGTCTCAGTGGCCTCAACAGCATCCTCTGTATCTTCCGCGTATGCCAGAGAACGAGCCAAAACGCCGGTGTCCGCTCGTCCACTCAGTCGATCTTCAAGCAGACAATCAGATGTCTTCTCTAAACCCAGACCCAAGGCATTCGACATTGGAGATAACGTCTGGATTGAATCTCTGGGTTTTGAGGGTGTGTTGCGATACCTCGGTGAAATTGATGGAAAACCAGGTCAATGGGCTGGGGTTGAGTTGAGTGGTGGATTTGCAGGCAAGGGCAAAAACAATGGGACAGTAAGCGGGTAAGCATTAAAAATGCCTTCTGAAAGTCCAACACTCACTCATTCACTCCATGCTTCTTCCTGAATATACAGGAAGCAATACTTTTCCTGCCCAGAGACATGTGGCGTATTCGTCTCTGCCTTGAAACTATCCCCTGCTACTGTGGGGTCGACCACAGCGGCTGCGACGAGGCCAACTTCTGTGACGACACGAAATGGACGCGTTACCCCTGCAAATTCAAGTGGACAGCTTGGTCCCACCACACTATTCGGCTCTCGTCCCTCCCTCTCCAACGGCAGAATTACGCCTTCTACAAGTACGAGTACAAGTGGAAGACTTTCACCCTCCATATCCACCAGCTCTTTTGGCCGAATCACGCCAGGCCTCACTCCATCCGCACGATCAGGTCCAAAATTAACCAAGTCCCTTTCCCAGTCCGAGTCCCCGTTCCTCGCAGACAAGATTACTGCCGGTTCGAGAGCGTCAAAATACATGGGTTTGACGGCGAAACAACTAGGCTCCCGACCACCCGTCCCTCAAAGTCCCACTCGCCGCAGCTTAGGCTCCGCCAGCCCAATTCGCCCTTCTTCAGTCACTTCCAGATCAGTCGAATCACCGACCTTACCGCCCGCATCGCCCTTCGGCACTCCCAAGCTAGGCCTATCCAGTAGACCTTCTATCGGGAAAGGGATGCCATTAAGCCCAACCAAAGGTAGAGCATCATTGAATACACCAAGAGCTCGTGTTCCAAGTGGTGTTGCGATGCCTCCCCCTGCTTCACCCATGTCCGCCCGTTCTGCATCCATGGATCATCACAGGAGCAGCCACTCCATTGACAGCGACCACAGTTTCGAGCGAGGACTCATCAGCTCTGACAGCCCCCTGTTCTCAACAAGTCGGCCACCTTCCTCCGCAGCGAGGCGTTCCCTGGCAGAAGCCGACTCGGTCATGCTTGAACAACTTCGCTCGCGTATCCAAGCTTTGGAATACGACAACGAGCGTTTACGCAATCTAGGAGAAACTGCTGACAGCTCTCAACCCAAGGCCGAGGATCTCGAGGCCGCCAGGAAAGAGCGTGATGAAGCAGTAAGCCGCATCACTGAACTGCAAGCCTCGCTCGAGGCTGCCGAGACCCGTTTGAAAAGTCAAGAAGTCGACGCGGCAAACTCGGCAACTAGCCACAAGGAGGCTGTTGCTTCCCTACAGTCGGAGAAGGCGGCGATTGAGCAAACAATGGACTTTTTGCAGCAGAAGCTAGTCGAACAAACCCAGCTGATTGCAGGACTGGAAAGCAGAGCAAAGGAACACGAGACCATCAGCCAGGATGCTGAATCTCGAGTTAAAACCAAGGAGGCGGAGGTCGACGCAGTCAGCAACAAACTACAGGCGCTATCTACAGAATACCAGAATGAGCGTACCGAGTTGCTAACCCAAGTTGACGAACTCAGGCATGCTGGTCAGGTACGTGTGTAGAAGCAAGGCGTCGTTCTTGAAACTTACGCCAACGCGGATAGGAAACGATTGCTTTGTATGAAGAACGGCTCAATGCATCTGACAGCCAACGCTTCGAGCTCGAATCTCGAATCTCAACCCTAGAAGCCAGCCTCGCTGCCGCCCAAGCCAACTCTTCTGATCTGCCGCCAGCACCTACACAGGAGGCATCTCGGCAGCTGAGATCGACAACGAAAATCTACGCGAGCAGGTTGTGCACTTGCAACGCCAGATATCGAACTTAGAGGATCAACTCGAAGACGCTCAAGCCGCCTCGATGAAGGAAGAGGATGCGTTTAGGGAGAGGATGCAGCGCCTGCGAGAGAAGGAGGAGTCCATGAAGCAGGAGTTGAGCGAAGGGAAGAGGGAAGCAGAGAGGATGAGCAAGTCTGAAGCGCGGGCTCTTTCTCGACTAGAGGAGAACGAAGAGGCTCTACGCGAGAGCACCATTACCCTGGAAAATGCCCGAGCAGAGGTAGAAAACCTCCGGTCTGAACTGGCAGTGCGTGTCAGAGTTGCTTGTTCATGGTCCCAATTAGCCTGACATTCTATACAGAACCTGGACAGCCTGGTTGTCAACCGAAATGGCGGGGACCTCTACTCCAGAGTTGCAGAACTTGCAGACCGCGCATCCAAGGATCAAACTAGATACGAGAAGGAGCTCACAGAACTGAAGGAGGCGCTTGAGCAAGCACGACGTGGCGGAGCAAATCCCGAGGAGATTTCAATACTCAGAGAGGAGAATTATAAGGTCGGCGTCATTGGAAAACCTTGCATTTTCCTACTGAAGTCGCCATGTCCAGCTCCGCAACTCTGTATCAGATTACGACGAGCGGGTGGCTGCTCTCACTGAACAACTCGAAGAACGCTCACACGAACTGGAGAGCATGCGAAAGAAGGGGAACCGAGAGGTTCCAATCCACAACGGTATTGACATAAACAAGCCACCGCACTCTCCTACCAGGGCAGAGTCCTCCACAAACCGGGAAGAGATTACAGGACTCAAGTGCGTACTTCGCTTGGTATGCAAGCAAACACACGTCCCTGATGATTTCGTTAGGCACATTGTACAAGAACTTCAGAAGGAGAACTCTGCTTTGACACAACGCATCAAGATTTTGGAATCAGAAAACCAACTTCTGAAGTCGGAAGCTGACCAGCTGCGACAGGTGAGGATAGCCTCGGATAGTATCCTTGCAGGAACTTATGCATGACACAGGAGGTTCAGAATCTGGAGGATAATCTGGACAAGAGCCTAGCTGAGGCGGAAGCGGAAGAAACGGAGCAAAGGAGCGTCACTGATGATTCGCCCAGAAAGCTGAAGGAGCAACGGTCGCGTCTGGAGGTGAGGAAGCAAGCCTGGACCTTGTTATGTTTTCTGAATTCTTGTCAGGTTGAACGGGATCAACTACAGAAGCGACTGACGGAAGCGGAGATGAAGAGTGCGAGGACCATCCATGACGTACGTATGAACATTGGACGTTGCCGACAATGTTCCTGACGATGTTTCCAGTTGAACAAGGAGATTAGCGAGCTTGAGGCATTGATTGAATCTAAGGTGAGAGTCACTCTCCGTTACTTTTTGTGTGTGTGATTCTGACAAGTTTGGGTACAGATATACCGCGAAGTATGTGCATTCATCAGACGACCTAGGCTATAACTAACACTTGATTGATGACAGGATGAACTCGAGCAAGAGGTAGAACGCCTCAAAGACAAACTCGCTCGCCACAAGAGATCTAAAGGCAGCACTGACACTATAGACGCACGACGAGCGAGCAAGAGTACCGCACCCGACGTTGTGGTGTGCGAGATCTGCGAACGACCCGGCCATGACATTTTCAATTGCGACGTTTTGAATAAACCGGATAAGGGAGTGGAGAATCTATTCTGCGAAGATTGTGAAAGTTACGGACATCAAGCATCTGACTGTCCTTCCTCATTGGATGTATTTTGATTATGTAAGCTATGACGCACTGGCATGACATCATGACTACTTTAATATAAATTCTTTTCGGATTTCTCTTCTGTGTCTTTATCCAAACATGTCCTACGCTGAAGTCGCTGCTACAAACGTTCCTCCCCTGTCAGAACAGGTATTATTATTTTCCATTTCTCAAATAATCATATTCATATAATAATCTCAACGACAGCCTCAACCTGACCCAGCGTTGCTCAATACCTCGAGCTCGCCCGCCCCCCCTGCAAATACCGTCGATGGCACGTCCGCAAAGGTCAATGTAGTCTCTCCACCAGCTAGCAACGGCTTTGAAGACGACGGCTCCGAAGACTTTAACGATGATCGAAGCCGCAACAGAAAGAAGAAAGTGAACAGACGCCTGGCTGAGGCAGAAGCTGAAGGACTTTACCTTTGGGACGTTACCAAACACTATCTGTTCCGACCAGGCGTCGCCGGTGGCCTCATTGGCTTGTGTGGGTTATTTACTTCTGGCACCAACGAACCAATTTTGAACTATCTTACTTAGTAAATATCGGTCTGCTCGCGGGTGCTGGTCGCGCTTTCTACACACAGCCAGAATTGCGTCGCGATAAGGCCCTCGTTTCCAGCACAATTGCTGCTGTTATTACCATTTTCGGCATTGAGGGCTATGGTGCAGAGAAATACAGGCAGACCCCTCAAGGCCAAGAAGAGGAACGCCGTGCACGAGAGGAAGGCACGTTGATATACAAGCATGTACGCGAGCATCTACTACGACCTGGTGTCCTTGGAGGGCTCGTTGGCCTTTGTAAGTTTATCTGCCGACATGGTACACCAATTCAATCTAACAGGCTCTCAGTCAATACAGCAATCGTAGGCACCGTTGGGTATATTGCCTATAACAATTGGCACAAGCCCACTTGGGATCGCCGTGTAGTTTCATCAATTTCCATTGGTCTCGCGACTCTGTGGGGAGCTGAAGGGTAAGTTTCTTTTTGCTACTATTTCTTCACACCCTGACATCTGCTTAGATATTTCGCTGAGCGATTCAGGAAAACACATTAAACCTCTGGATAATGTAAAATAGGATAATAATTATATTTCTTCAAATCATCGGAGTTTGAAACGTAAGGGACATCACCGAACCTGTAAATTTCTGCTCGTCGCCTTCGGTGCCGTCCTCATCGTCAAAACAGCACAATGTCGCGATTCTTCAGACAAGCAGGAGACTCTGATTCAGATACCGAATCTTCCGAGGATGAGCTTATGTCCAGCGGAGAGGACGAGGCCCCCTCCAGACCGGCCCCATCGACCACGGCTAAAGTTGCGATGTCACGATTCTTGAAGACCGCAGGAGACAGTGATACTAGCTCATCGGAGTCAGAGGACGAGAGCCAAAGTGATGAGGACATGTCAGATGGATCTGGGGATGAGGATGAGGATGAAGAAGAGGCTCAGGGTGTCAGGATCAAGAGTGCTGCTGAGAAGAGGTTGGACGAGATGAAGGCTACTGGCAAGCTGATCGAAAACGCGGTCAAAATCAACGACTGGGTGGCCATCTCGAACGGTGCGTATCCTTGCGTATTCAGAAGTTATTAAACCCTAATACTCATACTATTACAGAGTTCGATAAGCTCGTACGGATGATCCAGAAACAACAGAACATATCCGAGCCTGTTCCACCTGTCTTCATCCAGGCTCTTGTCAATCTCGACACTTCCCTGACTCAAGCCCAGGCAAAGGAGAAAGAGGCCAAGAAGAAGATGAATGCTACCAATGCCAAGGCCCTCACGGCTACAAAGTCAAAAGTGAAGAAGGCGTTCAAGGAATACGAGGAAGAGGTCAAGAAATATCAGCAGGTATGTATATGCCGAACGTCCTCCAGATTCTGATACTCAGACCTGATTTAGGATCCCGAAGCATTCCAACGCGAATATACTGAGCGCGTTGCCCCCGAGCCTACTGCTACCCCTGCTGCAAGAGCTGCTGCAGCCGGTGCCGCGCCTGAAGACGATCAATTTACTACCGTCGGAAGGGGTGGAAAGACTGTTCAATATACCACTGAAGGTATCTTCAAGCATCTACAGGCGGTGCAAGAGGCTCGTGGTAAAAAGGTCAGTGCCTACCAATCTTTTCTTCCAGTTGGACCATTACTGACCGACCTCCAGAACACCGACCGCGCCGACCAAATTCGCACATTAGAGAAGCTCCTGGAAGTCTCTGTCACCTCATACCAGCGTATCCGTGTACTCCTTTCTCTGATTTCCTCAAGATTCGACTATAACTCCTCGATCACATCTCACATGCCTGTCGATCTGTGGATTGCTGCCCAGCGCGAGGTCGATCAGCTTATCTCCATCGTCGCCGCAGAGGACGGTTACTCAATTGAGGAGACAACAGAAGACTATGACGAGCTCATCGAGAGGACTCCTTCAGACGGAAAGGTTGTACGGATTCGAGGCAGCATCATCAGTTTCATTGACCGCCTCGACGACGAGTTCACTCGTAGTCTGCAAAATATCGACCCTCATGGCACGGAATATATTGATCGCCTGAAGGATGAGCAAGTCCTTTACTCGACTATATGCCGTGCACAGGCCTTCTATGAGAAGACGAAACAAAACGAACCCCTTGGCCGGGTCGTCATGCGGCGTCTCGAGCATATTTATTCCAAGGTATGGGAATTCATAAATTACACCCTACTGGAATATGGCTAACTTGCCTTAAGCCCGACCCCGTTGTCCAGGCACTGGAATCCTCGCTTGATAGCTCTCAGATCCGTCCCAATATGACACTCTCAGCGCAGAAGACAACATCTGCCCTTATTCATTCCCTCTGTGTATACCTTTACAAGTCTGGCAACTCTCTTCTCCGAACGCGAGCGATGCTCAGCCACATTTATCACCATGCCTTGCACAACGACTACTACACAGCTCGCGACATGCTCCTCATGTCACATCTTCAGGAGTCGGTCCACTCGGCGGACGTTACCACTCAAATCCTTTACAACAGGACCGTCGTTCAGCTTGGTCTCTGTGCCTTCCGATCTGGTCTGATTAAGGAAGCCCAGGCCACCCTCCAGGACATCTTTACCACTCAACGGGTCAAAGAACTTCTGGCCCAAGGTGTCCACCAACAAAGGTTCCAACAAATCACTCCTGAACAAGAGAAGGCCGATAAACAAAGGCAACTACCTTTCCACATGCACATCAACACTGAGCTCCTTGAAGCCGCCTTCTTAGTCTCAAGCATGTTGGTCGAGATCCCTCTCCTTGCCAGCATCGACTCGGAAGAGCAAAAGCGCAAGGCGATTTCGAAACCATTCCGTCGTCTCCTCGACTTCGCCGACCGTCAAGTCTTTACAGGGCCGCCTGAGAGCACCCGTGACCATATCATGCAAGCTAGCAAGGCTTTGCAGGATGGAGAATGGGAGCGATGTCGCGATCTCATCCAGAGCATCAAGATCTGGGGTCTGATGCCTGAAGCAACGTCCGTGAAGGAAATGCTTGCCAAGTATGTCATTAATTTTAACTTTCGCTTTGTAGCTGATTTCCTGTACAGGCGTATACAAGAACAGGGCTTGCGCACTTATCTCTTCACGTATGCACCACATTACCAAACACTCTCGATCTCCCTCCTTTCACGAACCTTCTCTCTTTCGCCTCGTACTGTCACCTCAATTGTTTCCAAGATGACCTGGAATGAGGAACTTTCGGCATCTCTAGACCAATCCGGTGGTGTCATCGTCTTTCATCGCATCGAGTTTTCCCGGAATCAACAACTTGCCCAGGTAGTGGCAGAGAAGATCGCTGCTATGGTTGATCAAAGCGAGAAAGCCCTTGATATTAAGATGGGAGGTTCAGGAGGATGGGGTGACCGGGCTGATGGTCCCAAAGGTGATAAACGTGGCGAGCAAACTCAAGAAAGGCGTGGACGGGGTGAGCGTACACGGGGCGCTCGAGGTAAGTTATATCAGTCTCTAATTGATGACTCTCTGATTTTCTCTTCTCAATTCAGGTGGAGCAAGGGGTGGTCGTGGCGGACGATTCTCACAAGGCCTGGGTAACCAGATGCCTCAGAGACAAGCTTGATCTGGCGTGTTTCAATCTGATCTTGATAGTCGAACAAAAACCGTCCTACTTCGGCCTTCTGTTTCCTTCGTTTCCTTACTGCTTGTCATTACATACATACGTATCGCATACCAATGAACTTCTAGCCATCCTCTTCGCTCTCGCTTGCATGCTTACTGGCAGTTTCCTCATCCTCGTTCGAGCCGTCATCCTCTTCATCATCACTAGCAGGTGCAGTCCAATCTGACACATCCAACTTCTCTCCTTTGACGGTTTCTGAGGGCGGAAAAATCAGAAAGTTGAGGTATGCAAACAAAAGGATCACTTTACCTCCTGCATCCACCTCATACCCTGCTTGAGTTATACATTTCTGAAGCTCTGCCTTCGCGCCAACTGTCGTGTTTGTCCCTAGGATGGAACCATCTAGTTTGGCACTGGCCACCATCAGTCAGAATGGAACGCTTAGATGCCAGACCGAGTCTCTCACCCATCGGCAATGACACAATGGTCGAGTAATATGCACCCAACAATCTTAACCATTTTCCCTATGATACAGTGGCGCCCTATAACGGATTTCTTGATCGTGGTGCGCTCAGATATTGATGTCGAGTCCCCGACAATTGAATCGGTGGAGATTTGTGCCTTATGATCAATTAGAGACCTACTCTTGGGGTCAGAGGAAAGGACATATGTTGTTTGCGATAAGATCTGACGGAAAGAATTTAAACAAGCGTATTATTCAACGTCAGAGAGTCTTACCCGTCGGTTCATCTCAAGATAGCTGGGTATAGTGTTCACGCGAATGGCAAATCCGGATGCTGCTCTGTGAATTATGATACCAACCCTGAAGGTTGTGAACGCGCCATAATCAGGCTCCTCGTCCTCCGGTTCCTGTGGTTCCTCGTGCTCTTCTTGCGATTCATCGTCCTCCTTGTCCTTTGGCCACTCCTTTCCGTCATATTTTGAAAGGGTAGAGGAGTGATTTAGGGCTAGTTCTTGTACAGGTGGCTTTTCCTGTGGCATTAGCACTGAATCCGAAATTAGCTAAGTTAAGTGGTCAGTCCGATGGCTTGCTTACATTCTGCATATTTTGATCTCCTCGTCTTCTGATACTGGATCTTCAATAACCATGGCAAGAATTCCTCGCGGAAAGAGTCCATATGTTTCTTCTCCCGTAATAGGTCCAGTACCACACGTTTGCAGACATAGACATGCGAATCTTCAAGCCCTGTGGAGAGCTTCACCCGAGGGTATCTGCCTGTCATTAAGACTTTAAACACGATACTAAGATCGCGAATATTCACCTTGACAGTAGAGACATCCTCAGCTCCATCTCTTCCGAGTTCTTGTCCTGTTCATCGAGGGTATCGACATGAAGGAGAGTCCCGGTGGATTCTTCCCAAATGATCGATACCGGGCGCACAGAGGGACCCCAGTCTTCCGGGAAAGCACCCTTGTCTGGTCGATGTCCGGTAAACCAGCATGAAGTGGCAATCGAGCCAAAAGACATAGCCTCAACGCGAAACTTGTTCAAAAGAGTTGACAGGGGAAGAGATGAAGGTGGCATAAAGTCGCAAGAGAGCAGCACAAAGTCCTCAGATATTCGGTCTGCGAAATGACGCAACAGATTACAGGTCCCAGTGTTGCTATCTTGAGACTCGTCGAAAGTTTGTATGTCTACCTGAAGATTTGAGGATAGTAACGATGTTTCCGAGTGTAAATGGTGATATATCGCTGGTCGATGAACCGCTGGACATATGAGGAGGGCATCTGTGGTCATACTCAGTACTTTGCTCACTGCACAGGCTGATCATTGGCGTAACTCAGCACCTACTTTTGATTCCCGACTGTTCCACCCAAGCTAACACATAATCTACCATCGGTTTATTTGCGACAGGCAGCAGAGCTTTTGGACAAGCATCATCCCCATGATCGTTGGTCAATGGTAATAGCCTGGCAGATCCTGAGTCGTTATCGGAGTATATTTTTGCGTAAATTAGCTTACTCGTTGCCAAATCCTGCCAATATAACGGCGACGAATTCCTTCCTTGCGAGGCCAACTGTTTCTCCTTCCAAGTCCATATTACAGTACTCATGGCATTGAAATCTTTTGACTCGAAGTATAATCGCAGTCACGTGCCTTCAATACCCCGCCTCGTGACCCGGACCGTGGATTGACCCTTCAATGTCATGTCTTCCCAGCCATCCGTTCACCAGCTCTATAAACGGCTAGAAGCTATTGGAAAGGGCAGCTTTGGATCTGTACACAAGGGAATACAAGTTGCAACAGGAAATGTGGTAGCTCTCAAGATAATCGACTTGGACAAGAGCGACGATGTCGACGAGATCCAGCGGGAGGTTGCACTCCTCTCTCAGCTTCGAGATGCACCCAACATCACCAGATACTACGGGTGCTACCTTGATGGTCCACGAGTGTGGATAGTCATGGAGCTTGCCCAGGGTGGTAGCGTCCATGCCTTGATGAAAGCTTCGCCGAGCGAGTGCTTGGATGAGCGATACGTCGGCATTATTGTTAGAGAGGTTCTCAAAGCGCTTGCCTATCTTCACAAGGTCCCCGTCATTCACAGAGACATCAAATCTGCCAACGTCCTCATAACATCATCCGGCAAAGTGATGCTCTGTGACTTTGGCGTATCCGCACTCCTTGCCACCTCCTCCAGCAAACGAAACACTTTGGCAGGAACTCCGCACTGGATGGCCCCGGAGATCCTACAAAGTACTCCGGCATATGACACGAAGGCAGACATCTGGAGCTTGGGCATCCTTATCTACGAGATGGTCAAGGGCACACCACCACATTCGAACATGGAGATCACACAACTAATGGATTACATACCGAAGGCCAAGCCGCCTCGACTTCTAGAGAATGAAGCTAGCAAGGATCTTCGAGACTTTATGGCCATGTGCTTGAAGGAGTCTCCGAACGAGGTAACGTTGTCTATCTTGTCCAGATGACACTTGCTCATCGGAACATTTAGCGCCTTCCAGCAGATGAACTCCTGAAGTCGAAATGGATGATCACGAAGACAGTACAGAGAGTCGGCGTATCTATATTGAAGGAGTTGCTCATACAATATGAATCTACGAAGAGCGACAAGTCTCAAACGGACGATGAGGATACGGAGTATGTGCAGAAATTAACAGCTTCTCAACTATGCTAACACCTTTCAGGTCTATACATGAGTTCGAAGAAGAGGATACCTGGGAGTTTGACACGGTGCGAGGCCGCCCCTCCGCAGAACCCATCCATGAAGCTAGGGCAGAATCCCCTGAAGATGACTCTACCCCAATCCACCCAACCGTCAGGCCAACACCCTCAACACCTTTACCATCGTCTTTGCGGCTGTTGTTTGACGATGACTCTAAACCTGAACAAGAAATACTACGGCCTCCTCCTCCTATCCAAGCCACCCATTCTGCATCTCCCAGCCCCCCAATCTCATTACCTCCTTCCCTATCCTCCTCTCCCGCAAAAGACCGAGTCCCGCTCAGAAAACCCACGCTGGAAGTACCAACGCCAACTCAGGAAGAGGCAACGGTGAAACCAGGGACCTTCGTATATCCCCCGAAGAGTCGGGGTCGCGCACGTATGAAGTCACTGTCCAATACTTCTCGACCAGAGGAGGAAACACCCTCTACGTCGCCTCGGATACCTCCACCCCTTCCCCTTACATCAAGCAACACTGAACCACTGCCGGAAGCTAAGAATGGATTGCTCGACCCACTTTACGAGGTATTGCACCATTTGCCCCAAAGAACGTATTTCTGAATTTCCCGTAGAATACGGTGCACTTGACAACATCACCTTCCGTGCTTCTGTCCACGTCTGGGCTGACTTCTTCTAAGCAATCCAAGTTCGTAAGCCGGAGGAAAATGAGAGCACTGGACAGGCTGCAGCTCCAAACTCCGACCTCTTAACTCCCCAGGAAACCGCCCACCCCTCCACATCATCGTTCCAGTTCCCTTCCATACGGGGGCCATCGGATCCGTCTCGAGGAAATGATCAAATTCCACGGAGGATGCATAACCGTCTATCCCCCACACATTTAGTACTTCATCTCTAGCAAGCTCTCCCAGCTCCCACCAGCCTACATACTCTTTGGACAACTCATCCCGACGTCCCACTATTCCAGGTTCATCAGTGCTCCCATCGATTCATAGGACACGATCCGCCACTGCACTTCCTGAGGCCGCAATGCAACCTGGGACATATTCGACTCGCAAAGGATTTGCCGTTGACCAATCCCCTCTCGTCCCACCCCTCAAACCATTTGCCAAGCTGAGCAGGAATAGAAGCGACAGTGCAACGAGTCAGAATACGCCTGGAACCCCAAGCTTGAAAGATGTGCTGAAGGTGAGATTATAAACTCTTTTCTACAATTGCCTCTGACAACGGCACTGGTCAGATCCCCTCCCTTACCTCGGAGCACCGCATTGGAATGAGTGACCTATTACCACCTTCCCCTTCAGCATCAGTGTACATGCCAAAGGCGTTCGCCCCAGCACCGAGTCTGCTTGGTCCCAGGGAGAGAACAGGCTCAAGTTCTAACAGTATTGACCTCCAAGATTCACGCAGGTTCCCAACAGACCCACCTTCAAACCTAGCAACTGCATGGCCTTCCCTAGGTCCTGCCATCCTGCCACTGGATTATTCATCTCTGTCCACCCCGAAGGGGCTCACGCAGCTTTGTTGGAAAAGATGGGAAATCTAAGTCAATGGCTTTTGGTCATCGAGTCCGGCCTGAGTGACGTGCTAAGTTCGGCTTCAGGAGATACAATCCAGGAAGAAAGGGAAGGTGCAGACTCCACCGCGGAATCCGCTAGAGCCCTCTCGTGACAACTGATGGACTCAGGCCACGTTTGGGAACTATACGATGACAATATGGCGTTAAAATTTGGTCTAGGATGTGCTGGTTTGGGTATATCAAACTTTGTCTGTCTATCCACCATGTATTATACGGTAATATAGGTTTGTGCAATTAAGTATTCTACGATGATGCGCACACTTTCAGTCACGTCTGCTTCGTTGGTCTTGATATGAATTTCTGGTTTGGCAGGTGCTTCGTATGGTGCAGAAATGCCAGTAAATTCTGATGAGTCCAAAGTTCTTCGTCAACTCTGAGCTCCTTATAATGATAAACCCTCTCACCTTTGATCTCTCCAGCCCGTGCTTTCTTGTACAGGCCCTTGGAATCTCTTTGCTCGACGACCTCCAGGGGTGCGTCCACAAAGACCTCGACGAAGGGCAATCCAGCTTGTTCGTGCACACTCCTTGCCAAAGCACGATCGGCAATGTAAGGCGAGATGAAGGCCGTCACTGTAATACAAGATGAATCCGTGAAGAGTTTTGCAACCTATGCCGAGCGGTTTAAGTTCCATCTCAATGTAAAGAGGTGGCCAAGATGCTGACCTCGCCGATCCTCCGAATATTTTCATTTCTTGACGCCTCGTCGAAGCCAAGATCCTTGTTCAAGCCAAACCTGATATTGTCGCCATCCAAGCGGTACACAAATTTGTGCAAATGCAGAAGGTGCTGCTCCAACGCACATGCTATCGTTGACTAAGGACGTAATGTTCAGACATGAATGTGTGGCAATAGGTGATGAAGTCAACCTTTCCACTAGCGCTCAGTCCAGTCAACCAGATCGTAACTCCTTTTTGCTGGAGAAAGTCGCTTCTTTCAGTAGCTGTTACGGATCCTTTACGAGGCTTTGATCAGGCGAAAGAATTTCCATGAGATGTAGTATTGGGCTCACCAGGGTGGAAGGTGATATTAGTGGCCATTTCGACAAGAGATGGGTGCTTCAGAGAAAGTTTCTAAGCTTTATCATCTTTAAATCTTCATCGCTAGTTTTTCTGCTAACAAATCTTTTCGGCTTTAAAGGACGCTGGGGGCGATGAGCAAGAGTCGCGCGATCATGGTCAAGTGATATTCAAGATGGGGCACGTGTTTCGAACGGGCATCATGCTATTCAAAATCCTTCAAGTTCAGCGTCGTGGTATTTGGATTGTAAGAAGCATTGAATTGGGAAACAGACGTGAAGAGTCAATTGCGAGGAGATGGCAACCCATAGTCCCATATGAACCGAGAGAGAAGCGAATCATTGTGTACCGTCCGCTGAATCTGATGAAATGATAACCAGAACCCCATGAAATCTACAAAGCCCCGAGAAGAAAGAGACGTGAAAATAGATGCACATGCTAAATATCCAATACTCAGTTCCTCGATGGAGCTACAGAAACAACATCAACAGTCGCGTCGGACTCGTCCTCAATCTGTATCTCTCTACAAACCCATACGATAATCCGTTTGATGGCATCCGTGACCTCCTCTGTGCTCAGAGGCTGGTTGACTGGTGGGCAATGTAGGAAGAGGACTTGTGGGCTCCTCCTCTTGTCGTATGGTTTCGCGAGACGCCTTGCTTCTGCAAGCGAGCAATAATAGATATAGTCGGAGAGGTAATGCCCAGCATCCATGGAAGAGTATATTTGCTACAAGAAGGAAATCACGGTCTGTCAGGAGAGAAAGATATGACTCGAAGGCCATTCACCTCAACACCGCTCCTCCTTAAATCGTGAACCAATCGGGTTACGTCGATATCAGTCGTGATTTCTTCGGGGAAGTTCTCGTAGCCAGGCCCAAACCCACGGGTCGGCCTGCTCGAAGTGTCCGTGGTCGATGATTCGATCATACTGTCCAGACCACCTAGCCGGATCCGTTCCATGACTTCTTCAGCAGATGGTTCATCTGGCCCGTGGCCAAATTCTTTGTGTGGTCGAACGAGAGGTGCATAGTTGCCTTTCGCGTCCTTCATCTGATAACCAAATTTGTGGCCCTGACGTTCCATGCGCAGAGGTCCTCGACCAGCGACGCCAACATGGAACATGAAGTCGAATCCTGACGGTGGGGGAGGAGGGAAGTCATCAGGTGCGTTGGGTATCACAGGCGGTCGTCCATGTAGCTTTGGAACGGTCTCGATCACTTCTTCGTATACGATGGGTATCTCCAAGGCGGAGACATGAATTGAACGCGGGGTGAAGGGGGCAGATCCAGGTGCATCGGCATCACTGGCGACGGGTTCTGGGTGCAAGATCTTGTTGTGCAGTGGTGCTACGGCCAACCACGATGGGTTTTCTGTATATTGGGCGAATGGCTAAGCTTGCGATGATTTGAGCATCGCGGTCGACGGTTTTGCCAATAGTCGAAACTTACACCCGAACCAGTCAACAGCACCCGAAGAGGTGACCTTCCATTAGATGTTTGACGCGAACTTGAAGAATTCCTAGGCGTTGCTGGCATTACGGTATCGTGAAAGTTAAAGGTATGGAAGATTATAGACGCTCTAATAAAACGTTGCTGCTGTCGGTCTCATTGTCCCTATCGCCCGTCATCGTCTCACGCACGGACCGAGACCGTTGATTCACCTCCGCGAACCTCGCCCCTCCCATTCCTTCCCTCCGTTCACTTCAAGCTCCCACTGCATAAGTGCTTGTTCATCCCATACCTTGTCCGACTTATCATCACCATCTTTCAAGAACTTCTCACCTCTGAATTGGATAGGGAGATAGGGATTGTGG
The DNA here is from genome assembly GCA_944990035.1 of Clitopilus passeckerianus. Taxonomy (NCBI): domain Eukaryota; kingdom Fungi; phylum Basidiomycota; class Agaricomycetes; order Agaricales; family Entolomataceae; genus Clitopilus; species Clitopilus passeckerianus. The sequence goes on from CALYLX010000137.1 coordinate 24,220, forward strand.
ACGGGATGCCTGAACAGGGTTGGTCACACGATGGCCGAAAAACAGGAAACTCGTAAACTTACGCGTATTCTGGGTTGTACTTGTACGCTTCACCATATCCGAGTTCTTTCATCAACTTCGTCGGCGCGTTGCGAATCTGCATCGGCACAGGGATCGTCGTGTCAAGTTTGGCTGCTGCTTCGGCCCGGGCATATGCTTCATAAGCTCGTGTAGATTTCGGTGCTTCTGACAGATATGCTACCAAGTGTGCAATATTGATACGACATTCTGGCATGCCTATTTGCTGGCAAGCATGAAGCGTTGCGACGGCCTAGCTAATGTTAGTGTCGAGGCAACAGAGACGACGGAAAGCTCACCAAGGGCAGTGCCTGAGGATCTGCAAGGCCAATATCCTCACTGGCACAGACTACCATCCGCCGTGCAACGTATAACGGGTCTTCTCCAGCAACTAGCATTCTGGCTAGCCAGTACATCGCTGCAGTTCCATCACTTCCCCTCACGCTTTTATGAAGGGCAGATATCATATCATAATGACTATCTCCCGAGCGATCATAGGATGCTGAGACTGATCTCCGTAGGGTGCTCAGCAACAAATCCTCTGAGGTGTCCTGAGGTGCCTTGATAACCAACTCCAACAAGGACAGGGCTACTCGAGCATCTCCGTTCGCCAAGGCAGAAATTGTGGTGATGATCTTCTCCGTTAATTGAGGAAATTTGGCATTTGTGACTTGCGAAGTTTCTTCGCACGTTGGCTGTGAACTTCCTGGCGGTGTCGGTGGCCGGTCAGGCAGCTCATCCGCTGCAGGGGAAGCTGCTACTTCAGAGGCAAGACGGTTTGCCGCGTTGAGGACAATCGTCCGGATCTCCTCATTTGAAAGCCGTTCCAGAACAAAGACTCTGGGGCAAGCAAACTTCAATCAGTTCAATGCCTCAAGTTAGGTTGATTAACCAGCTTACCGACATCGACTTAACAAAGCTCCTGTGAGCTTGAAAGATGGGTTTTCGGTTGTAGCCCCAACCAGCTGTTAACTTTGTTCAACATGACGTGCGAAATGAAAAGAGAAAAAGACAATATGCCTGAATATGTCCTCGTTCGACGAAGGGAAGAAATATGTCCTTGGATTAGAGTATAAGCTCTTTTCGAATAGATAGACGATTGCATTACCTGCTGAGCTTTGTTAAACCTGTGCACCTCATCTAGGAAAAGAACTGTCTTTCTGCCCAAAGTTTCAGCACAGCTACTTGAGGTGAGACAAATACTACAGACCTGCCTGTGAGGGCTAACGTATTTTTGCTTCCTCCATGACTGCTCGCACCTCATTGGTCCCGACGTTAGTGGCACTAAGTTCTTTGAACACCGATTCCGAATGCTGTGCAAGCAAACGAGCGAGTGTAGTCTTACCGCAGCTGCATACAAGAGCATCAAATTAGCCATTTCAATGCAAGCTGCCAATTTAACTCACCCTGGAGGGCCCCAAAAATAACGGAGCCTGCTGAGCCTGCACTAGCAATCGTCTTCATAAGCAGAGAATCTGGGCCAGTGAGATGCTGCTGTCCGATATATTCGGAAATAGATTCCGGTCTCATTCTTTCTGCTAAGGGTGCAGCGTTTTGGAAATGCGCATGTTTGGTACGCTTTCTGCTGGTATCTATAGGCATAGAAGCTTTCCCGAGAAGAGACATAGGTTCATCATCATCAAGTAGCTTTGACGAGGATTGAGTGGCGGTATGGGGCCTCTTCAATGTTTGCGTAAAGACTGGTGCAAGAGGTGAAGATGGAGGGCCACTGGAGGTAGCAAGTCGTTTTTGACTAAGTTGAGAGGAAGATGGTGTTGCTTTCAAAGCCACAGGTTGTATGGAGCCGTCAACAACGTATTTTTGCATCCGCTGTCGATGTGTTCATTGATGGAGCGTGAAAGGACGTCTTTAGCACAAATGGGACTATATCGACGCGATATGAGTTAAGTCAACTCTCTTTCAGTGTTAACGCACGTACCAAGAAACTTTAGGAGAGTCAGCACGCGTTATTGTAGAGATAAAGACCAAAACATACCGGACTTGGTCGTCGAAAGCATGCAGCACGTAATTTAGTCGTTACGTAAAGTTCGCCTTCATACACGTTGTCAATGCAAATGCAGGGTCCATCAAGCACGCTTTCTCCAAGAAATAAATGTATTGATTACAAGGGGTACAAGCCGAATTCTCGGCAGTTCATACAGCACGTCGTACAACAAAATTCCGTCCTTACAAAACCAATACAATCCTAGATGACACCAGGAATTAAACGATATGGCACATGTGCCGCCCAGTCATCCCACTGATCCCCAAATGTCTCTTTAAGAGCACGATCTTCCTTTGGCATGCGAATCATTAGCCCGGATCCGATGAATCCACTCAGGAGCAAGAAGACTCCGGTCGCTACTCGCCCCACAGTCGTGTCGAATATACCGCATTCTCGCGCCCACGAGCCCTAGCGGAATGCCATCAACGAGACGCATATCATGAGAGAGATCTGTCAACTTACAGGCGAAGCATGCATGCACACCGTACCAGCTATGGTGAGGATAGCACCAGTGTATCCAGGGTGTCGAACAACCGAGTATGGGCCAGACGTCACAAGGGTATGATCCTTGCGGATAACCATCTCAAACGTGAAGAATCGTCCCAAAGTGCGATAGCACTTCCAGCGTATGAAGCCTCCAAGCCCTGTAAGGAAAGCTCCAAAGAAGAATATCGGAGTGGGCTTAATATTGGCTGCGGTTCCGCGCCAGACCAGCCTGTCAAGCACCTTGTGGGCTATTTCCGATTTGCGCCAGTGATGTGCAGCGATGACTGCGCTCTCGGCGAGTGCAGCACCCCATGTAATCAGCTATGGATAGGACGTTAGATGTTAGATGTATGTCACCAGCGCATCTCTAAGAGCCTCACCTTGACGCTGAACGGGAGTGATCGATGCTTCATCACCCCATTCTCCATCCGAGTCTTCATTTGCTTGTCCTCTTGGGAGGGGCGAGGAGTCGGAGGAGTAGCACCTACGTGCAGCCCGACGGCTGCAACCAAGATACAAGGGATTCTGACCAGAGACATCCTGCAGGAGTTGGTGAGGGGAAGGAGTGCGGGGAGTTTCCTCGTCCGACTTGTTTATCGAGACTGTCACCTTCACATCGTGTTTTATACGCTTTCAGCCAGTGCCAGGTTCGGTTTCTAGAGCGATGGATATCTCGGAGACACAACCAAATTCTGTCCGCATATTTTTGAAGCGAGGTACCAGATCAATCAGAATTTTTGCCGACGGAATAAGGTAGAAGATGAAAGGGAAGCGAGCCCCAGAAAGCAACCTTATGAACCGTCCAGTAGCTGGTCAGGGTTGAGAGTCTCATGAAAGGACTGGTAAGTCCATAAGAAGGATTGAAAGGGCACAGCGTGCCCTCTTAGCGTCATTGCGGCGAGGAACGTGTCGAGGGTTCAAAGAAATAACCCATTGATCCTGTGTTACCTCGTGGTGACAGGTCCAGACGAAACCGCTTGATGTGGACACACAGGCCCGATAAATGACCAGTGATAACTACATGAAAGGGAGAATTTGACTAATGAGATCTGAGAGCCTGTGGAACATGCGAGAGCATATGGCCCAATAATGCCAATCCTGGGCGCTTGTTTATTCGGAAGGCTATGAGAGGAGTAAGAATGACGGACCGGGGCCCGAACTCAACCCGATTTTCAGTTGTTCCTTGTTGGGGCACGATTGTGAAGGAATGGTAATCGGACGTCGTTGCAAGGAATGTGCGTAGTACCAGATTATGATAATTATGCTAGTCCGACAGCAAATCTAAAGGAGCCTTCGACTATACAATGATATGTTCCGTGTAGAGCTTAGACGGATTCTGTGGTGAGGGTTAGTAAAGTGTGCAAAGACAACACTGAAGCACTAACGTTGAAGAGCATTGTTAAGCTTAGTGACCTGGGATTGAACAGAGAGATCAATGGTCTTGTCACCGAAGTCGACAATGATTCCACCAAGGACGGAGGGGTTCACCTATTCCATACGAATGCCGTCAGCAACATGACTCAAATGAACAAAAGATACCACTGCGTACTTTGTTGGAAATTTTGAGGACCTTAGCCTTCTGACCAGCCTGAGATTGCTTGAGCGAAGTCTCCAGACGTGTCAAGACGTCCTGTGCGAGGGGTGTTGCAGACGTGACGATGACGTTCAACTCTCCTCGATACTCCGCCACGAGTTCATTGAAACCCTCAATGACGCCCTGCGTCTCTCCAAGGCGACCATTCTGAGAGAGAACGTTGAAAAGGTTCTTGGTGATCTCCGAGACGGGTTCCTTCTTTGCACCGGCTCCTTCCAACTTGGTGAAAAATTGTGAGAGTGCAGTCGACCTTTCTGTCGAGGAGAGAGTGGGGTTGGAAAGGAAAGAGCTGTTTTCAGGCTGGGTTTTAATGGAGCTGGAGATATTGTTCAACTCCGTGTGGACCTTTGTGAGAGTCTGTGGTGACTTGGCGAGTGCTGCACCATAAATGGCCTGCGAGTACTTGGTGGCAATGGCAGATGCTGCACGACGTCCCAGACCAGGAGCAGCGCGAACTGAGCGGGCGGTGGCGGAGAGTATCATGGTTTACGGTTTTTATGAACGACAGCAACGACGGAGGAAGACCAGACCAAAGTGCAGAGTTCGGAGTCCGCCGGGTTGGGCACGTGACCGTATCGCTTAATGACATTGACGAAAGGGGATCGAACATCGGATCAACGGCGAGTGCGAGACCTGACTAAAATATGGGTGGAGTAAAGGAGCGCTGCGGTAAAACGTGCATTTGTCGGTCCACTGTTAGTCCTCGTTTCATCAGCCAGGCAGCCAGCAATACTCCTACCAGCCATATACAGGCTGTTTAACGCGTGGCTGCCAAGTTTCCTGCCAATACAACGACGTAGGGAGGCAAAGAACCCTTCGTCAATCTCACAGTGACCGCAGTACAAAGAACAATAACATCGGCAAGGTACTTTTATCTGTTTTGGGCACAAAAGACTAGGGCGTCCGCTGAGTTTCCTATAAGAGAGGCTTAGTTGAACCTAATCACTCCCCGACTGTGTCTGCTTGTTTTTCCAACTCTATGTTCTTTCTCCTCGCCAGGCTGCGAGCTTGCACCTTCCTTCTTCTTCTCCTTTGCGTGGTTGGCCATGCACGCGAAGATTCACTATGTAAGTCATATTCATTCTCGGATTAGCTCTGGGCTCACTCGCTATAGTCACTTCTTCCGTTACCTATTGCGAACCCCCAGAAACACTCCTGATCCAACGTTTCGAACTCGCATACTTTGCCAAGAATCAGTCCATCACATTTAACATTTCCGCAGCCAGTGTGGTGAGTTCCCCCAACGCATCGGACCAATCGCATGTCCACCCTCTGACCTCTTCGCTAGGAACCCAACGTCAATGTCACTGCCAATGTTCTCCTCAATGTTTATGGACTTCACCCCGTCAACGTCACTCTTGACCTGTGCTCCCTCTTCGGTGGAGCACTTTGCCCACTACCCATGTACAACTTCACTGGATCAGACTCGATTTCGCTGCCAAAATCTCTTGGAGTCGCCGACCGGATTCCAGGGATAGCGTTCAAGATTCCAGATCTCGAGGGTGTTGCTCAACTGGTTTTAGCTGAGGTTGGCACCGGCAAGGTCAAAGCCTGTGTTCAGGCCACGCTTTCAAATGGCTGGTCTACCCATCAGCTCGCTGTTGAATGGGTAGCGGGAGGAGTAACAATTCTGGCTTCTCTCCTAGCCCTGTGGCATTCCTTTTCACCTGATTCAATTTTTACTTTCCGATTTTTGGAGCTCCTGTTTCTCTATCAATCGATAGCATCCACATCATTCCTTAACCTCAACTATCCATCAACTTACCGCGCCTTCACCCTCAACTTCGCTTGGGCTATGGGCCTAATTTCAGCATCTTCACGTTCGTCTATCCAAGTCTCTATTGATAACATGCGCCACCTCACCGGAGGAAGCTGGCGGACGCGACATCTGAATCCGCCGTTGGCTATGTCAATCGCAAGCTTAGCCCCTACAATTTCCTCTTCGATGTCAATTCCAATACCCTTACAACGCCAGCTGCATTTAAGTCCTTCAAATCGCTAGCCACCGATGCTAGCTCCAGCGGAGTTCAGACAGTCACGACGAGCTCCTCCAATGTCCTTCAAGCCGGACTCCCCATCTACGTGAATTCGTTGCACATTGCGACAGCAAACACCTTCACAACAGCTTTTCTAATCATGCTCATTTTGGTTGCAATACTTCTCGCCCTTGCTCTGTTAGGATATGGGATACTATTTATTCTGCGCCGACGGGGTATGAACGGTGCCGAGAACTTCAACTACGTCGCATTCCTCAAATCATGGTCTATCCGACTTGTATGTGTTCTTTCCCGATTTTGACGTCACTCACGCTGATTTCAGTTTGCCTGTAGCTCTTATTCGTGTTTTCTCCGATGATGATATTCTCACTATACCAATGGACGTTGAAGGATTCGTGGCTAGCAGTCCTCCTTTCTGTCATCACCTTCCTAGCTGTTACCAGCTATGCGCTTTACCTGGCCATCAACACTGTGCTGCGGGGACGGCGTTCAACCACCGAAGGCCTTTACGTCGATAAGGCGCAGCTACTCTCGAATGGCCCGCTCTACAATCAATATCGAGCTCCCTACTTTTTCTTCTTCATCCCTCTCCTCGTCGCCACATTCCTCAAAGCCATCTTTATCGCCTTTGCAAGAGGGAACGGGGAGGCTCAAATTATCCTCGTCGTCATCCTCGAGGGATTGGTCCTCATTTCGCTCTTGGTATTCCGCCCCTTTAAAACCCGCGGAGCCGACGCCTTCTCTAGCTTCTTAGCGATATCGCGGCTGGTCTGTTCTGGCCTCACCATTGCTTTCATCGAACGCCTCAACGTGGCGCCCATACCCCGTGTTGCCATTGGGCTAGTCATCGCAGTCATTGCCTCAGTGACTATCCTAGTCACGTATGTCAATCTCATAATCAACTCTGGCGTTCATAGACTTTGGAGACGGGATGCGCCTTCATCTTCTCGTTCCTCGAGTACCTTGGTGCACGAAACAGAAAAGGGGTCGAACGAAAGTGACGATGGTTCTAAGGAAGACGTCCACAGGCCGTATAACCCAACACCTCAGCAAAACATCCCTCTTGATCCCCAATATCTGCAGCCATATCCCGTTTCTCCGACTGTTTCCCCGACAACCACCGAGCATCCCAGCGTAAACACTAGGGATTCTGGTACAATCACCATCGGATCCCTCCTTCCCCGTAGATGGTCCTTCACACCGCTCAGCTCTCCAACACAATCATCTCAAGCACATGAACCTGCATCCCCTCATTCACCACCTCATTCTCAAACGCACTCATACTTAGATCCACGACTCTCTACAATCTCTTCACATTCGGACATTTCGCAATCACTCAATCACCGTCATTGACCTAGAACTACCAAACTAAATAGACAACCACTACAAATGGAACCATTCTTCGCATTAGATACTCGATTCGCTACTCTATCCACACTTAGTCGCTGTATATCGCAAGCATTGACTTTATCATATTTTTCTTGTTTTGAAATGAATTCGATCAGTGATTTTTGCCTTTCTTGCACGTGAACGCGCATCATGTTCAGGCTTTCCCGGAGCACATTGCCTCCTTGTCAATGTCGAAGGATTCCGTCCGTTCTGGCAACGCCTGGACGGTCAATACAGCAGACGGTGCCAACTAGAGCCCCCAATCCTTATCCATTTCCGAAGAATGCTCGTCCTACGCCTCACCAAATCTTTCACCTTCCCCACAATGCCTCACAAAGCGACATAAAAGCCCGATGTTAGTCCCAGTCCTCTGCTTTGCATAGATTGTGTCGTTCTGATCCATCTTTCTGAATAGACTACGACCTCGTTCGTATATATCACCCCGACAAGGGCCACCAAGACCTTACACCGGAAGCAGCGCATGCACGTTTTCAGACCATCACGGCTGCATATGATGCACTTCGGGGCAAGACACCACTGAGTGCGGCTGGTGTCGCAACGGGTTTCCGAGCAAATGAAGCTCCACCACAAACTACGACGGCATGGCGGGCACGAAGCCGGCGGGAAGCATTGTATTCTGGCGGAGACGACCGGTGGAAGGATCGGGTTATTTTGGCAGGAGTTATTGCAGTACGTGCTCAGTGGCTTTGATTCCTCATATCCTACTCACTTGTTTGAAAGACTGTTGTTATTTTGGTGATCCAAACCTTCACAACGAGAAGGCAGGCCCTGGCTGAAGCCGTAGCTGCTCAGCGACGCAGTGCAGCTGCCAACCGAGGTCCGGCGCCCTCTGTCTCCACCGCCGATCCGGATAGCAGGCTCAGCGCGTAACAGTGGCGAAAGGCTCGACCAACATTATCTTAGATGCCTTGTAATCATCCCCTAATATCCATGTATTGGCAAACTAAAGACTACGGAACAACTAGAAGTAAAGTCCCACCCACCCGTCCGACTTGACAATCACCCTATCATCACCTTGCTTGTTCCCTGCCCAATGCGTCCAGTCCTGCTTCTCGTCGCGGCTTTTGCGCGTTGTGGGTGTGAAGGATTGAAGGTCAACTGTGGTGAAACCTGGGGCCTCCATTGACACTTTGCCTCCGAACTCAGCTTTCTTGTAATGCAGGTACATATCACTCTTGCCTGCAGAATGACGGCTCGAGATTGGTCGCTTGAAAACCTTGGAACTTAAATAGAAGATATCGGTTTGACCTGTTCCGGTATTCGTCCTAAGTATGGCTGGTTCGGGGCTGTCCATGTCTCTGGGTTCGGAAGGAATAATATGGAGATTGGTGATGCCACTAGCCCTGGTGGTGATTTGCGTTTCCTCAACCACAGCGACGTCCCCGACCATCCACCCGTGCCCTATCTCCAGCGTCGTCTTCTTGCCGCGGATACCGTCAGTCGGTAAGAGCATGTTTTGGGGTCCTTCCGCTTCAAGTTGACGGAGAGGTTGTCCAGTTCGACATTCGCATCGGGATCGAATTTAAGATGTGTCTTCGTGTAGGTGGCGATACGAAGGTTCTTCAGCGTTTGCGGGACATACATCTTGATGTCATACCGTATACATGACTTGATTGCACGGGGTGTAGATATCTGGAATTGCCCAGCAATGGATTCCTTGGTGGCCGGTTCAGGTTCTCGGATATCGACCATCTTCAGGAGTGCATTGTCTTCGGTGCGTATGGTCACCTCGTACTTGACATCGGTCGCATCGGGGGCACCTTGGGCGATGACCAATGTTCCAATGGCCTCGCCGATTGTTTCAAATGAATGGCTGGCCGAGGAAGCGTGGACGGGTATATTAAACGTAGCAGAGGATTTGAAAGGAGCCTCTCGACAAACGAGAGAAGTGCTGAAAGCAGGCATATCTTCTAGACCTGTCGGTGATCCCTGTAATTGGCGTTGTAAACCCAGAACATAAACTCAAGGACTCTACTAACAATGAACGACCAGAAGAATATCTTCTTGGCAATGAGACCGAGTATGAGAATACCAGTAGCTTTCCAGAATAGACCACAGCTAGATATAAATATAAATTTTCATTCCTTAAAGTCCTGATTGACATGACTTACTCGATCCCCATGCAAACGCAGCAGTTGGCCTTCCTCACGGGCCGCCTTCGATTCAACAGTTCAATGTCAATTCTCGGCTCATTGTTACCAGAGGCATCACGTCGGGCATTCTCCACGCGTGCCTCCTCGACAGTCATGGTATGTTGGTCTGTGTAGACTCAAATCAACTGGCCGTATTCACTTTAACCAAGTACTTACAATCATTCCAAGTTTCCCTCAGCTTCAGAGCAGCCATGATAGCACCTATTGTGGCAAGGTAGACCAGCCATGTGCGGTTTGCCTCTGAAGATACATTCACCCCAACATTGGCCCCTGTCATGGTTGCGGTTAGTAGCTGAAAGCAATTTCACTTCGCGCTTGGAGAACGGCGATTGGTCTTTGGCATTGCCAACAGACACGTTGACCTTCGAACCGAGCTACTCGGACAGACGTCATCCAGGGATCTCGTTTCGGTTACTGACAACTGACAGTGTGTGGATTTAATTTCCATGATTCTATACAAGATTGCCTAATGCCCAACAGAATGGTAATTAAACGATAAGTTATTGTCCATGCAAAGTGAATATCTAGAAGTAGAGCCCGGTCCAACCCCTCGAGCTGACGACGATCGAGTCACCACCATCCTTGTCCCCTCTCCAATGGGTCCACTCGGGAGTTTCACCACTAACTGGCTCGTTGTTCATGAACGGGGAGAGACCAGATGCACTGAAGGACTTGGAATCCAACTGGACACGGCCATTAAATTCAGCCTCTTTGTATGTCAAGTATACATCGCCGTTCCTCGAGGACATGTGGGAGCTGGTGATAACACGCTTCCAAGCCTTGGAAGCAATGTAGAAAATGTCAGTCCTTCCAGCACCGGTGACGGTACTCAAGTTGGCAGATTCGGGGTTGGATCCATCAAGAGGCTCCCAAGGGTGGACACGGATGTTAGCGACACCATCGCCTCGCTGGGTTTGGATTTTGCTCTCCTCGACAATTGCGACGTCTCCGACAATCCAGCCACGGGTAACTTCAAGGGACATGGCCTTCCCGCGAATGCCGGTAGTTGGGAGGATCATGTTCTCTGGGTCCGTCTTGTACATTGTAACGTAGAATGAATCGAGGTCGACGTTAGCGTTAGCGTCAAATTGAACGTGCATCTTGGCATGTGAAGCGACATGCAATCTCTTGAGGGTCGAAGGAATGTACATCTTGATATCGTAGCGCATGCAAACCTTGATAGGGGTGGGGGTGGTAATGCGCAACTGGTCAACAGTGGGATTGCCGGGTACGGGGTAGTGAATGTCGATGAAATTGAGTAGGGACTCGTCCTCAGTACGAAGAGTCATTTCATACTTGACGTCCGTCGCATCTGCGTCACCCTGAGCGATGATGAAGGTTCCAACTGCGTCGCCTTTGATGTCAAAAGTGTGGCTTGAATGTTCACTGAGAGGAACAGTAAAGACAGTGGTCGATTGGTTATAAAGGTAAGGAGCGTTTTGCAGCCCAGAGAGCTGCTGAAAGCTGGCATGCCTTCAAGGCCGGTGGGTGCATCCTACGTGGAAATAGATAAGCCCCAGCTCTGAGCGCAGATGTGAATAAATGGCGTACAGTAACAGCCCACCGGATGAGTTTGATGGCATTCCATATTGCCACCCCGAGAAGGACGATACCAAATGCCTTCCAGAAGAGTCCGCAGCTGGATGAATAGTTCAATAATCTGAACATGAATCCCTGGTTACTACGTACTCGATTCCGCAGCACATGCAGCAGCTCTTCTTTTTCTTGGGACGAACATTGGTCGGCAGTTCGGTGTCCAGCAAAGCAATGCGGGCTTCATCTTCACCAGCAGCATCCCGAAAAGGCGAAGTCAAGGCCACACGACCTTCCTCTTCATCAGTCGAAACCGCCTTGTCTACACGCATGCCCCATCAGCCAGAGATAAATACTCTGGATAGAGACGATTACTCACACTCATCCCACTTCTCTTTCAGTTTGAGGGCGGCCATGACTGCTCCCACCATTCCAAAGAACGAGAGTCCATTACGAGCAGGCTGTAAAGGCATAGTGAATCAAGGGGAATAGAGTGTACCTGCTTGCGGAATGACCCTCTGGGTTTTATCTCCATCATGGTCTTGTTCACACCAGGGACCGTGGCTGACGCGCTCTGACGGCTGGCTACGTTATGCGAAGGCGTTTCAATCCCGACTCAAAGGATCATTGCGAGGCACAAAGGACATACATGCCCAGGCACCGCGTTTCGCGATGAAAACGGTCGAACGGTAATCTGTGGTAATCCGTAAAGCCTCAGAAGTACACATTCATTGTTGTGGCAAATACAACGGTCAATAGTCATAACGTATACGGAGTATCTAGGCCAAAGTTCCCTAGCCAGCTTTTTAGGATACAATTAAAGATTTGGACAAATATGCCACTTACCATAGGGTCCCAGGGAGGCAGAACAACCTTCTCGCCAGAATTGAACACATCGACCAACTCCTTAGGTGCAAAGGCCTTCGGAACAACCACCTGGTATACAAATCTATAAATGGCGTCAGCGCTCGAAAAGCGGACCCGAAGCTCTTTGAAATATACTCACTGCTCGAACCAGCGATCAGTCATGACAAAGTATCCATCCTTGCCGGCATCTTTGCCCCACGAGTTTTCGACCTTGTACCGCACGGGTTTCCCGTTGTCATCAAGGTGAACACCTGAAATTACCATGGCGTGAGTCATTGCAGACTCATTCACACGCAGACGATCTGCTTTCGTGAGACCAAGAGTGATGTCGAAGGCATTCTGAATGGAGAGGCATTACTTCACTAACATAGGTCTGAGGATAACCAAAGAAATATACCTCATATTCAAACAAAGCGGTATCCATGATACCGCCAGCGTTCTCGGAGAACTTGCCAACATCACAGCCAAAGAAGACCGGATGGCCTGCTTTGATCATCTACACGCAGTTGGCTGAGTTAGATAGTGTTTATTGATGGCATATGGGTATCATTACCTTGATCACGGCGTTCTTCATGTTCTCAATCTCGGTGTTGACATCTACAGATCAAGTTAGTATTTGGAGATGGAACGCTGAACAAGCTTACATAGAACAGGTCGAGCGCCCCAGATGTTGCCCAACTTGTCAACAGTGTAAAGCTTGGAGTACCCATTACGCGGATCGTTAATCAGAGAGAACGAATCCGAGACTGGGTATGGTTTGGTCGCGAACTGTTTGGCGAATTCCAACGGCGTTCCTTCCCATTTGCCGACCTTGTCATCCTTATCGATGTACTCCCAGACAAACGTCTTGTCGGCGCTAGGAGGAACGCCCAGGGTGGCGGTCATGATGGTATAAATCTCCTTTACAAGGCCCTCCTTCTTGGAGCGCAGAGTCGACAGGGCAACCGCCTCCGGGACAGAAGAGGCCTTCAATGAAGATGCCAATCTCCTCAATACCAAAGAGTGCTCGCGGAGCTTGGTCTTAATAAGGGCGTTCAAAGGGCTGGAGAGGGAAGAGTGGAAAGACTCGGGATAGACGGTCTGGGGAACGATACCGTAGTGCTCGATAAGGTTGACAGCCATGTCCCATTGACCACCATCGCTGATGAGGTCATCAGAAAGATGATTGACCAACCTATCCTCGATGGGAAGGTCGGCATTCTCGATGGAGAGCTCGAGGAAATAGTTGGCCTTGTTGAGCTTGTCCCAGAAGAACAGGTAGGACTGGAATCGGAGGAATACGGCGTCAGCGCTAGGCAACTAAAGCGAACAATAAATTATACCTGAGATAGTTGGAAGTCTGAGAGCTTCAATGTCTTCATGATGTTGTATCTGAGGACATTGGTGGTAGCAAATAGCCAGCATCTGCCACTGCTCTTCTGGTTGGTCACAGGCCCAGTCTTGAAGTCGACGACGTGGTTGAAGACGTGAGCGTCGTCAATGCGTGCAGCGCGCGACGCCAATGCTTGACGGATGTCCGAATGAGATAGGATTGTCCTAGCCAGCTGCACTTTGGGATTCGCAGCAAGATCTCCCTCCCAGGAACCCAACACCTGAGCAGTCAGAGCTCCGCTGGAGGAAAGCGGAGAAGAAAGCTGAAGCGAGGACATAGCAGTGACAGCGTCAATGTATTTCTCGTCGACAACTTCCTGGGAAGCGTCAGTAGGCTTGGAAGGCTGGGAACCCATAGTTCTGTCCGAGGTTGTTATGGTAGGAGTCAGAGATGTGTACCGGCACAGTTGGCCTGTCCGCTGCGGTTCCTCTATCTCGCTTTATGAGCAGTGATAAGCCCCGTGTCGCGTGTTTGACAGACCATATGGACGGCATATTGATCCGCAATAACCATAGTCCCTACGCCTCCCCGCCAAAACTTACATATAGGGTTCTCAGACCCAGCTGGTTCTGTTCATGGAGGTAAAGAGGAAATCAGAGCAGATCTGCGAACTCTTACCGAAACAAACACCTCTCGTTTTCTCAGGCTTCAATTACAGTGCTTAGCTCAAGTAAGATGGTACAACAAACAAGGATACAGTGGAAGGTTTGCCACCAAAACCTTCCGACCATGTTTTTACAGTGACTAGAAGCCCCGCCCTCTGCCGCGACCACCCCTACCGCGACCACCTCTGCCTCTGTCCAGGCCACCCCGACCCCTTCCTCCTCTGCCTCTGGCATCATCCTTCTTTCTCCCCTTAGGTTTTGGTGCATCGTCCACGAGGAGGGTATCTAGTGGTAGAGCATCGGGCAAGATGAAGTATCGAATATTGTTTCCGCGAATAGATAACGAATCGAGTGGGGTGGTGTCCTTATTTCTTAGCACAAGCTTGACAGTTTTTAGATGGGTATTCATCTGCATATCCACACCTTTGCCAGTGGTCAGAACACAGCGTTATATTCAACCGAAAAACTTGCCTGTGATCGTTCCATGAACAACCGACCCATTCTTGAGCTGTATGGTAACAGTCTCGTTGTTCAATTTCATCAAAAATCTATGCGAACGAGTATGAGCATCCTGGGACGAATCTGATCGAGAAACTAGAGTAGAACACGTACCTTACGAGCTTCATGGCTGCTGGCCTATGCTGCGCCTGGAATTAAACAGAAACAGGCGTCGAATAGGAAGATAGGCGTTAACGCGATGAACGACACTAACAAGAGCTCAGGGCGGAGTCTCAATTTCAGCTTCACGTCGCGCAGCCCAAGGCGCCTGCTGCATTCGTCACGATGGGTCGAATTTCCAGTAGCCTTGTCGTGCTCATTGCAATCCTAGCCGGCGTATTCCAACTCTATTTCCGGCCAATTCTTGGAAAGCTAGGGCACGGTAGAGTACTTGAGCCCGTAGGAAACACCGACTGTAAAGTTGTTCCTGAACTCCAGGCCTGTGAGAGTTAGTGACATCCCGTGTATCCTACATTACCTTCCGCTGAGACCTCAAATTCAGAAATTGTGATACACCAACCATCGGGGCTTCTGTACCTCGCATGCTCTACAGTGTCAAGACGGCTTCAATGGATGCCTGCTCTGACCCGGTACAATGCCAATGGTGCTACCGGAGATGACTATGTGGCCACCTACAACCCCAAGACCCGGGCTATCACTCGCCTGAAATTAAAGAACTTCGCCGATTCAAGGGGCTTGTCCACTCATGGAATGGACGTCGTCCCTTCTGCAGCTTCTTCTTCCGAAGCTTTCGTTTACCTGGTTAACCACCGTGTCCCCGAAGGACCTGAACCGGCCCACAAAACCGGTGCAGACTCTTGTATAGAAATATTCAAGACCACATCTGGTGGGGATACATTGACACATGTGAAGACTATAGAGAGCCCTGTTATTATCGCACCCAACGATGTGGTCGGCTACCCGGACGGAGAAAGCTTCTACTTCACCAACGACCACAGCACCAAATCTGGTGGCTTCGTAAGTGTCCTACTCCCCGTGTGATTAATGTTCCCGATTGCTGAAGTCTCTCCTAGCTTCGTGAAATCCAGCCCTTCACACGCTCTAGAACCTCCGTAGGCTTCTGCCACGCTGAAGAGGGATGTAAGTATGCGATCACCGGTTTGAGAGGCAGCAATGGTATTACCCGTGCTTCTAACGACACTATCTACGTCGCAAACACAGCGGATAACAAGATTAGCATGTTGGAGAGGCAATCCGACAACTCGCTTGTAGTCACAGATGTTGTCCAGACCAGTAAGTTACCTTGCTTTCAGTTTGCCGTCCAGGAAATGAGCGCTTTTGTTTTTCCAGATCGAGCTCTTGACAACCTATCGATGGACGCTGACGGGGCGTTGTGGGCAGCAGGTTCGTATCTTATGCGGCATCGTTAAATGAAGCTTCCAGTAACATTTGCCTGCAGGCATCCCTGATGTTATCGCTACGATGAGGAAGCAACTTCAAGACCCACCCCAACCTGTTGGTTCCACAGGCTTGCGCGTCACTTTGAATAGAGGTGAAAGCTCGTTCTATGGAGAGAAGTACAAGATCGATAAGGTGAAAATTCTTAGATGTTAAAGATAATGTCACATAACTGACCTTGACTGGTGCCAGGTGTTTGAGGACGATGGAACAGTTGCGCCTGGTGCCACCACTGTAGCTTACGACAGCGAGCGTAACCTACTTTACTTGCATGGTGAGGATACTGCTTGTTTTTAGTAGCACACGAGTTGAAAACCTTTTTTCAGGCTTGTTATCATTCCAACTGGCTATTTGCAAGCTCTGAGAAGGATGATTACTTGCATGTTTGACCTGTAGACGCGACGAACGTGCGTACCAGACGCTATTCGGGGTACCCTGATGGTATGGAAGGCGGCCAGCATGCAGAATACGGCTTGGGGTCTTGGCAATAACATGATGTAGTGTAGTGGTGTGCACTGTGGTGTGCAGATATTCCTAAGTGATCGCAACAATAGACAGCCTAGCCGGCCCTAGCGAACTTTATAGGGCTTAGTGGAATGGAAGTTGCAATGAAATTTGACAGGAGCCAACATGCCGGACCTCCGTGCCGTGTGTGGTGGTCCAGGATAAGCTGTGACACCGAGCAAATTGTTTATCACATACCTGTTTGACCTTGGCTATTTCTATCTCGCTGCTGACCCGAAAAAACGTCGTTACGCCCAATGGTAGAACTCTTAGAGGTCAGCAAAGTCCAGTTTTCCCGCTCATTCTAGTTGCTGAAAAGACATAGGTGACGACACCGGGTCTGATATACATATGTCTTGGTGGCTTTGTGGTCGCTGTAAGTCGCTTGGCACTCCCAAGAAAAAGGGCCTCTCAACACCAAATTTATCTAGTTCTCGATGGTCTCGCTGCTGATGAGAGAAAAGGTCAGATTTCACAGTTCAGTCCACAACTATGATTTCATACAATCCCCTATTTGGTTCATCCAGCTTTTCGTCAATGAGGTCGTTCTGGGTACTGCATTCGGCGTCATCATCGGCCCTCATGTGGCTGGCGTATTCGACCCGAGATCCTGGTCTGGAGATATCATCTTTATTACTCGTGAAGTTACTCGTATCGTGCTTGCAACTGGCCTTTTCGCCATAGGAGTAGAGTTACCCGGTTCGTATATGGCACGCAAGGCGAAGAGTTTATTTGCTATGGTCGTTCCTACCATGGCTATCGGCTGGGGAATTGTGTCTGGTACGTTACAGTCATCTTGTATATGATGTATATATTGTCTAACGTTTCATGTGCAGGCATCATCTATGGTTTATTCCCTCAAATACATTTCTTCGGGTGCCTCGCCATTGCGGCCTGTTTGACACCGACAGACCCGATCATCTGTGCTGCCATTGTAGGCAAGTCTCCGCAAACCAGATTGAGAATCACGCGGTTGCTCATTGCATTTGCAGGTGGAAAGTACGCTGAAGACCATGTTCCAAGGGAGCTCCGTCACATTCTGTCAGCGGAGTCCGCCGCGAACGATGGCCTTGCTTTCCCATTCTTGACAATCGCTCTCTATCTTCTTACGGATTCCACACATCGTGAAGCTGTCACTCATTGGGTGGTTATCGGCTGGCTGTGTAAGCTTTTGGTTGTGTTTTCATAGGCTCTCAATCTCTGATTGAAGGCTGATAACTATTCGCAGACCAAGTGATTATGGGTACAATCGTCGGGGCCGTCATGGGTCAGTACCAAGTTTTACAGCTGCCTTTCAAAGCTTATCGTGTGTATAGGCCTCCTCTTCTCCCGTTTAATGGGGTTCGCCTACCGACACCGCTACATTGACCGACAGTCCTTTGTTGCTCAATACCTCGCCTTGGCCATCTTTATTGCAGGTGTCGTCAGTGTCATTGGCAGTGATGATCTATTGGCTGCCTTTGCTGCAGGTAATTCTCTTCACGTAAAGTCCCTCCCCATTCTCCTAAAAGACAACACAGGTTGCGCCATCTCTTGGGATGAGGAATTCAACAAGAGAACAGAGAATGAATCATTTGCCTCTGTTATCGACCTCGTTCTCAACTGCAGCTGCTTCATCTACATTGGAGCCTGGCTCCCTTTCACGAGCTTCAATAGTCCTGAACTCGGGATAGTCCCTTGGCGGCTCGTCGTCCTATTCCTGTGCATTCTGGTCCTCCGTCGGATTCCTGCCATCTTCGCCCTATACAAGTGGATCCCAGAGATAGCCTCCTGGCGTGAGGCCTTCTTTGTGGACACTTTGGACCTGTAAGTTGGTTTAAACTACACAATTAGATGGATCACTAACCCTTGGATGGGCAAGATGGGAGTTGGGGCCGTCTTCATCTCCAGTCTGGCTTTGCATAGACTTCCTGAACCTCAAAATCCGCCTCAAGGGCGTCAAGAAATGACTGCTGCTTGCCTGGAACCAATCGTGTCCTTCGTTGTTCTGGGATCCATAATTATCCGTGAGTCTGGAGCCTGATTGCGGCGCACCAGACATTCCTCATTCACCTTATAGATGGCCTCTCCATACCCTTCTTCTCGCTAGGAAGAACTACTTATACATACACCAGGACAATAACCAACCGCTCCTCCACCAAAAACCCAGATTGGCTCACTGCCGTAAAAGATATAACGATGATAAAGCGCGAGAGCGAACCTGGCCGCACAGACATCGAGGCCGTCGAGGTGAAAGAAATCACATCCCCGCACCTTCCGTGCTAGCCGATCGCCGCGTCCAAAGCAACTCAGGTTCAGCCAGCGTATCCGCCACCGAATTCAATAAGACCACAGCAAGCCGTGACTCTCCTTCAGCCATCGAAGAAATTACCATCAGTGCCCGAACACCCAAGGCTTCTCCAAGACCATCTCGTACCGGTACCCCGCTGCAGGGTGTCCGTTTCCCGCCCGCCGCTGCTCAATAACATTGGTCTATAGTCCTCTCCAGGTGCTTGAGGTGGACTATAATAACAGCGGTTGAATTCTTCGGTTACGGATATTTGTGCATTTGGATATCTTGTTGGCTACGTACTACATATGTACTCGTTATTACAAAAATGAATTATACATCGCGTCTCGGAAAAGAGTCCTCTGTCAATAAGCATAAATGGTTCTAACTCCTCAGAAGAATGAAAATTGGTATTTGTCATATCTGAAGTCGGTTGGTCCCAACAAAATATTTGTTAGATGGAGCCAGTCCTCTATTCCAATGGATTAGTACGGCCAGACTTATAAAAAGGAGCTCGTCAGTACATGCCCATTAACCTCGTCAACGTAAAATGCATACCTGATGATCACCGCCCCTATCGGGGCCTTCACTGCATCCACAGAGCCAGTCATGCCACCATCTTACGTCCTTCGGGGGCTCGGAGGCCCTTTCCGAGGACGGTGTCGGAGAAGGAGAAGAGACTGGTCTTGGCTGGCCGTTTATAATAGTCGGGGAGTTCTCGGCGAAGGCAAGTCCAGCGGCCTCGGAGGCGGTGGTTTCCGCAGTTCAGAGCCATGTCGAGATAATGAAGGGGTCACACTGAGTGTGTCGGAAGACGTGCTGCCCTTGGATTGTGGGTCTGCAAAAGGAGACGTCGCTATGTCCATCTCGTGGGTATTCGTGAAGGGATCATCAGACTGTCTTGGAGGGGTGATATAGATGGTGAATGCAGAGGACTAGGGGTCGGACTAGCGTTGATATCCTGCATGTTAACTCCAGAAACGTTCTCCTGCGATTGCAGAGCAACATGGGTCCCAAGAGAACTGCGATGTGTTGCATTCTGTGTCTTTTGGCCTGGCCAAAGCAAGCTGGCGCGGCGGGTAATGTCACCCAATAGTGAACTTGACGTCGACTGCACAGATTCTCGTGCTTGTTTTCTTCTTTGTCGTTCAGCCACCTCCCATCTCCTTAGATTCTAAGTTGAGTTGTGAGCAAATTGCATTCCGGTGTTTGAATGGCAACGGACCTCTTGCACGCGGCGTGTCTCCGCCTCATCATCGTTGACAGGAGGGTATGTGAGGGAGTCAGCCGTCGTAGGGGTCAGTGGTTCATCGTCATTAACGAAAGGATCAGCCTGGACGTCGTCAGTCGCCTTCTGCTTGCCCTTGGAGCTCTGAGGATTCCCGTTGAGCCAAACCCGTTCGCTACTGTTGCTTGCGCTCGTTGATGGAGACGGTGAGGGTGAGTTTTGACTATAGGGCGTCACCGTCTCCATGGACGATCGTGGCGAGGCCATGACTTATGACAAAGGAATGCAGTGCTTCAACGTCGTGGCTGGCTGCGACGATGGATGGTCGGCGGAGTGGTGGCGGCTACTTGCAGGGAATGACCATAAGCGGAATTATATTGCCATCCTCTATGACGAAAACTCTACGCGGAGTCCGATGCAACCAGGGTGCTCTCACTCCAAATTTTTGTATACAGGCTCTTAAGATAGTGGTATAGTAAATTTTTAGATTTGTCCGTAGAACTGTTCTACAAATGTCATTAACCAGCTGCGAGCAAATGTAAGAAATAGCAGTTGAAACAAAACAAAAATTATCCAAGGGCAGTAAGGAACCGAAGAAATCCAAAATTAGAAGCGATTCTCATTTTTCCTCATCGCCAAGCCGTCGTCGTATTCGGAGCTGCCGTCGTCATTATAGTAGTTGTTACGCAAGCCCGATGATTTGGGAGCACCACTCTGCAAAATAGGTTGTGCATCGTCGGTGTAGGTGCTGCTGCGCTGACTGTTGCCATTGCCAGGTAGAGAGAGGATGGAAGCGCGTGCGGTCTCCCGCATTTGTTGGAGGTTCTGATGGAAGGCGTTCTGAAGAAAGGATGAGCGTGTGTAACTTTGGACAGCGTGCCAAGCGCATTACCTGTTCTCTCCAGTATTGCATACGCTTCTCGCGCTCTTGGTCACGCTGCTTCCTGTGTGTGAAGTAGAGGGCAAAAAGTGTGCCAAACATACCTATGGCCGACTATAATTGAGACATCATACAATATCGCCAAGAGGGATACATACCACCGAAAATACCCAGGCCGACAACAATGTAGACCCAGATACCGAAGTGATGAGGAATCGACTCGCTAACACCACAAACACCTGAGGACAAGCAATTCCAGGAAGCACACCTAGATTCCATCATCAAGTCCAGCCCATGGTGTAGTAAGGAGACTCGAACACTCACTCCTTGTCAGCAGTGCAGCTGTCACCAAGATTCTTCTCGGGCTTGCATACTTCGGTGGCAGCATCACAGTAGAGTCCGAGTATGCAATTGCCGCTGTTGAAATTGATTCAGTTGCGAGCAGAAGGGTAGAAGGACCAAGGCGAACTGACCGAGAAACGATATCAATGAATTCGCCGTTGGCTCCATAGGCGATGTATGGGGTGTTCTCAGGAACACATGGATTTCCGAGAGTCACGTTGGCCCATCTATGATTATCCGTTCAGAAAGGACATATGAGCATAACAAGGTAAATGACATACCTGCAGATGTTCTTGATACAGACAGCTCCATCGACGTTGATACCACGTCCCGAGGTGTCTGCTAGGTCCTTGGCGTTTGGCGGGGGCTCACATTGATCTATGAAACGAATGCTTGTCAGTATCCCTGTTCAATTGAGAATGTACGTCGTGTTTTGCTCACCATCACGATTCAACTGGCAAGGACTGTCGACGCGCAAGATGGGTTGGCATCCACTCTCCTCATCAGGGCAGAAGAAGCCCTTGTCGCATTTTGGCGGAAGAGTCTGGTCTTTTGTGTATCCAAACGGGTATTCGTCCCTTCTGCATTTCCTGGCTTTACAAGTGCCGTTGTCACAGAAAGTTGTCGAGTCGCATTCGCTCCAAAACTGAAAGGTTCCTGCTTGGAGGCGGTTCTCTCCTAGATTGCAGGACTGGCCTTCTGTGTAGGTACCAGCCCAAACGAATGAAGATGTTGAGAAGAAAAAGAGTGTGAAGGGTAGTAGCAGCATCGTTGGTGGAAGTCTTGAAGGTAGAATGGAAAACTACAAGCGACGTTACTGGGAGCTGCGGCCAAAATCAGTCGACGCAGCAACGACACTGCTTAGGTAAGCTGTCATTCGGCATGTCCGGCTTCAGTCTCCTTGCTCTGCAGCTCAACGTGCATCCAGCATGTTCAGGCAGATTCTCAATGCTCTTGTAAATCTAATCTGTGGTTCCCCAGAGCCACAGAAACCACCTCAGCAGCATTATTCACCTCCTCAGCATCAATACCCGCCCCAGCATCAACAACCGGTACCCCATCAGCAAACCCAGTAGTCCCCCTCACCGTCCCCCGTCAAGAAATATGAGGCAAGTCTATTCTTACTATTCTATGGATTGTATACTCATATTTTCACTACCAGGATGATAACCAGATCAACCAACACAATGAATGGTATATCAACACACGTGCCCAAGCTAACCAGGAAGGAGATGCAATGTCCGGATGCTTCGACCAAAGTCACAGGGCATACGAAAGCGGAGACAAAGCCGGCGCAAAGAACCTCTCCGAGCAAGGCAAAGAGCACCAGCGTAAGATGCAATCTCTCAACAAGCAAGCAGCCGACTGGATCTTCACTGGTGCCTATTCAAATACACCTTCTGTATCGTTAGTTGATTTAACAATGAACCATTTCCTCTTCTTCTTCAGAAAACAATAAGGTCTTTATATCTTTGAATTACTGGCGCTCCGACCGCGATTATAACGAGTGTGACCTCAGGATAGCCGAGACGGAGAAGTTGATCTTCACGGTCTATATGTCAAGGAAGCCATTGAGCGCACCGACGTAGCAATTGAAGAAGCAAAGAGGTCTGGCAGATCCGAAGTCCATCTCATTGTTGGTATGTGCACGAACGCCCAATTAATTTGAGCCCGGCCTTACGAATCCTGTTAGGCAAAGGTCTTCATTCCAAAGGCGGTGTGGCCAAGTTGAAGCCAGCCATCGAGGACCTAATGAGGAAGTAAGTTGGCTCAATGCTACCTTGAAACCTTCTAAGGATTATAAAACAGGCATAGCCTCCAGGCTGAGCTTGACCCTCACAACGCAGGTGTCCTCGTTGTGCAGATCAACGCAAGCCGCGACAGAGGCGTTGGTGCAGATGAGATTGCACGCCGTCTTGACAGACAAGACGAAGGCTGTATCATCATGTAATTCTTAGAACTCGATGCAGTTAGAAGAATGACTACCTCGATAGAATAATAATTGTGTAAATATATGCTACAATGTATGATACTACATAGCCTCGTTGAAACTTTTGGGTTTCAAGAGAAAAGCAAGGTGAAAAAACTGAGCAAGTAGAAAAGAGCTAAGATAAGCACCAGCGTCTCCTCATATCTCGAGTCCAACAAGAACATAGGCGGGGTCGACTTGATAAACAGGCTTTGTGACCACAGTTCCGCCAACATACATGAGAGAATGAAGGAGCGAGCTTAATTTTGGAGAGGAACGCTCCAACACAATCACAAGCGCAGAACAACCAAGCTGCTCATCTGCCAAATCCAGTAGGGCAACAATGCTACAAAAATTATCGTTAGGTGGAAGGAACGCGGATGGTGATAAGGATGATAGAAAAGCGTGGGACTTGACGCACCTTTCTCGAAGACTGACGGCTTCAGCACTTTTACCATCTACATAGAATGTCTTGGGTTGATTAGGGAGTTCCAATACAACACCGTCGAATGCAGCACCCATGTTCGGAGTAGAAATGGATACCTTCTGTGCATAAGGCAAAGCTTGAAGTCCATCGCGTGGGAAGAGGTTCATCAAGAACTCGAGCGAAGCCTGGTCAGCATCTTTTCGTGCTTTGATAGGGGCATTGGTTGGTGGTGTCTGGAGATCGATGCTGCCACAATCGCTTCCATCGTCCGGAGAAAGTGGGGGTCGAAGCGTTGGAGCCAGTCCTCGTGGTAACCACGCGCGGGATAGGTACAGGTCGGCCTACGTTGTTGAACTTGTTGATTTGCTGAGAGGTTGCGGAAGGGTGAAGTTTAGAAGAAAAATAAGAAGGTGAGGTAGAGAGAACAGGCGCCGGACTGTCTGTCACCCAGTCCGACGACCCCCGGTCAGGAGGGCATTTCACTTTAGGGGTGTCAAAAGCGCCACTACACGAACGCGTCCAGTCAGTTCGAGGCGCTTGACAAGAAAAATAGATAAGCCCTTACCTCGGGTCCCCCAGAGAACGTAGTAGAGTAGTAGTATTTATCGTTCGTGCCCTGAAGGTGGCACACAGCGATCACACTGGCATCGGTGTCGAAAGGAAGAGAAGCCCCATCTCCAACGGCTTGACGGCCGTTGCTGTGAATATTTATGAGATACATTATCGTAGTGAAGTTTAGCAGATACGTACGTGGGGCAAAGACTAGATGTCCGATTTATAATATTTGTCATTGAATTCAGCGACATGTTCTGCCAACTTGATAGCTTGTAACTGGGTGAAGATAAGAGGTTGTTTGGGCTGCCAAAAAAAAACTTTATTAGTGCGTGGTCACAACGTTCCGGACTTTTAGAACGTACGTTTGATATGGCCGCACGTTGGCTAGATGGTGAGTCGATGTAAAGAGCGGAGCAATGAACAAAGCGTCCTAGTCTCAGCTGACTCCTCCAATCCAAACACCCGACAACAACCGGCTCGGCAATCGCCGGTTACGCACGTTGCTGTGTGATAGCAAGAATTTGAGTGGAAGGAGGTTCAACACCGTTGAAGACAGCGACCTCAAGACCTGTGAGTAACCCCTTCATGCCTCTGAATGCTGAGAACGGACGTATAAACGTCTGTTGCATCGTATTACGGACACATTTGCTGAACTTCACCGTTTTATCGGATGGATTCGAATCCCACTATCTGGATGACCTTGACTGACCATTCGATCTTCTAGATTTCGCCAACTACTAAAACATGGCTGACGCTGCACGAGGACGTGGTGGATTTGGACGTGGTCGCGGAGACCGTGGACGTGGACGCAGGGGACCTCGCCGTGGAGGACGCAAGGATGAGGAGAAGGAATGGTGAGTTCGGCGTCCAGGACTCCCAAGGATCCAGAAGTCAGTTTTGTTACAGGGTTCCCGTCACCAAGCTCGGCCGTCTCGTAAAGGACGGAAAGATCAAGTCCATGGAGGAGATCTACCTCTTCTCACTCCCCGTCAAGGAGTACCAAATTATCGACTTCTTCCTCCCCAAGCTCAAGGATGAAGTCATGAAGATCATGCCCGTTCAGAAGCAAACTCGTGCCGGTCAACGTACCCGTTTCAAGGCTTTCGTTGCTATCGGTGACGGTGAAGGCCACGTCGGCCTCGGCGTCAAGTGCGCTAAGGAAGTCGCAACTGCCATCCGAGGTGCTATCATCCTTGCCAAGCTCTCCGTCATCCCCGTCAGGAGAGGTTACTGGGGTGCTGCTCTTGGTGAGCCTCACACTGTACCCTCAAAGGTCAGCGGAAAGGTCGGCTCCGTCATGTGCCGCCTCATCCCTGCCCCCCGTGGTACTGGTATCGTTGCTGCCCCCGCATCGAAACGTCTGCTACAGCTCGCTGGTGTTGAGGATGTCTACACACAATCAAAAGGTTCAACGGCAACTATGGGTAACTTCTTGAAGGCCACCTTTGCTGCTGTATGTGGGCATACTTTATCCGTTTTCCGCACTGCTGATATTCCCTTGTGTAGATCACCAAAACATACGCATTCCTCACCCCTGATCTCTGGCGCGAAATCCCTGTGTCCAAGTTCCCCTACGACGAGCACAGTGCCCACCTGCAGCTTGCAGCAGGCAAGAAGGCATACTGAGCGTTTATGGATGTTATTCGGCACATTTCTTTCCTTTGATCATGTATATCTTCAGAATCATAACCACGCTTTGAATCTGCACTGCATCTTGGCCTGTTGAACGTTTGACATTTTCGATTGATAGATGATTGAATGGTTCCGTTGATTCATCCAGCTGACGTTTGCATATATCTTGAATGGGCTCAAGCCATATGCTCTTGTCTTCGAGGAAGCGGAGTATGACATGAGCTGAATGTTGAGAGTCGGCCTGGTGATCTTGCTTGTTGGGACACATTTGCTCCAGAGGCCTTTGACACTTGACCACTGGTTTCGACCAGACCTTCATCATCTTCTGTCCTTTTTTCTCGCTGCTCTGGCCAGCGTTCAAAGCGTTTTCACCTGTGAGTAATGGCTTGTATGCGCGAACCTTGCTCCTGATTTTGCCCGCCTTTAGTATTCTTGGCTGGACTGGATCGTTCTGCATCTTTGTATTCTCATATTTCACGACTTTCTTCCCGTTTTAATGGCCTTGGTGTCCGCCAGTCGAGCACCAGAATTACGAACAAGCTCTTCAATACCACGTTCTCTTCGATCTTTTCAAAATCGTTCTTTGCGTGATCTCCAAGCGAAGGCAACGCCACCGCCACCCTTTCCGCCCCCCGAAAACCCTCAAATACGTACCACACAGGCTGCTCCAACACGATCTGTGCGGCGAGTCGACCCGCCACCTCTGGACGCCTCCTGCAGTGCTGAAATCGTCGACATGCTCTCTGTGTCTCTTGATCAGCGGTGAGTTGGTGCCTTCAACCTCTCACATCGCCAACTAATGCCTTCGTCCTAAGTTCACTTCTATCATCTTCCGGTCAGAGGCGGGACGCCTTTGAAATCAACCGGCAAAGTTGCCGCAACCTGTCCAATACATCCACGAGAACCGATTCCACAACCCATGATAGCCTAATGTCTGCGCACGAACGCCAACCACCCACTGACCCTCGTAAATCTAGGCGATATTGCACGGACTTCGGCTTAGGGCGTGCTGAGTTGCCCGCTATCCCAAGTCTGCTCCCGTCGACCTCGACACCACCCATCACGGATATCTCCAGTCTTGCCTCAACTCCAGTGACCGCATATACCGACACGGATGAAACGGAATCCATAGCCTCAATCCTTGGCTATCCGTTTCCCCAGCCGCCTTCATATGAGGACCAATTCCGCCTTCGTCGTATGCATAGCTCTCCGAGCATTGTAGGAGAAGATACAAATGGTTATAAGCATATCATGGCGAAGCGTTATAGCGCGTTCGTTGCAAGGGCTGATATGCCCCATGATAATACTCCATCTCTCCTCGCGACTATCCACGATGAAGGTCCGATGTTAGAAGGCGCGGACAATGCAGCAGCGCATACGTTTATCCCCCTGTCCACATATGCGGTCCCACCAAGTGCGCCATATCTTTCTCAGCGAAATCAACGCGTAGAGCCGCCTACACCCTACCAGAGGACCCGCTCTATTCCCCCAAAGCGTTTTGCGCCACACGTACATGACTCTGCCTCCATGGAAGGTCGATCTTTCATCAGCCTCAAACCAAGCCTGGAATCACTACATCGCTTTCACGCAAGCATGGATAAACTGAAGAAGTGGGACCCCCAGCGCCCAACTCAGAACGAACCACTTCCACCCTTGGGCAACCGCCGCGATTCTAGCAGACCCGCTAGGCGCGGTCCGACCGTGGTCAGCTTCCAAGGGCCACCTCCCTCTCTTGCTGCCGCTGGCCGTCAAAAGCCTACACATAGAGCACACCTGTCCACAGCATTGACGGGGTTGGGCCTATCTTCATCCGCGGCAAACAAGACGAGTCTAGGAGCCCCTTTCCAACATCGCTCTACACGCAGCCATCCTGCCCTCCGCACTTCTGCACAGAAGGAACCCCCGATTCCCAAATCTTTTATTGATATTACGCCCGAACGACCAGAGCCTCAGGCCCACCATCTGGGCGCAAGCGGAAAGAAGGACCGTATGAAGAAACTTCTCCATCGAGCGAGTACGATGTTCAACTGGAATAAAGCTTTCGGTCGAAAGAAATGATTTTGCATCTCTCGGACCATCAATAAATGTCGATATAGACTTTGTAGTTGTACATCATATTATTTGTATATGAAGCAAATTGCCCGTGTATATTAGCCATGAAATAGAGTATCTACACACGAAAGGACTGGAAGCAACGTGTATCTGGGTCATAATGCCATGGGTGAAATAATTGAGATGTAGGGATCTCTAATACGTCCCACCCCTCGCTCGACCAGCTCGACGCCGGTTGCCGCAGCGGCAGCAGAGGATGTCGCCAATGAAGTTAAAGATGGTGACAATCACCTGAAGAAGCCAGTCAACCAATAGCAGCTTGGGGTCATCGGGAAGGACGTACTGTGGTGATAGCGCCAACGATAGCCATTATGACTGAGGCTATAGCCGAAATGACGGCGTTAATCCCACGACCGATTGCAGAGAAGATTGAACCCTATACATTCACTGGTCAGCATAGTATTCACCAAGGCCTTAGTAGAGTGGCACTAACCATCCTAGATAGAACTTGAACGTTATGATACCAGATACAGAGTTTGAAAAATTGTTATATACCTCCCGCACCCCTGAGCTTCCCGTCATGAGTGATGTCATCCGAGGCTTCCGGAACCACTGGTGGCTATTACACAACTCAAAGCTTCACCTCTTCCGGCGGCGCATATCGAGAAACCAACATCGGGCATTGGCTCCCCTCTCTATACTTTCCCCGAATGAAGGGCCTTGTCAGTACCCTAGGAAATCATGAGGTCTTACACCCCTGCAAAAAGGAGACTTGAACTTACACATTGGCCTTGATTATCTGGTCTTCCGTTGGTGCAAAGGCGAAATTGGTTAGGAGAAGGTAGAGAAACGTCTTGATTTCGATCAGGGAGAAGCGCATCCCTATGCAAGACTTTGGGCTGGGTCAGGATCGTGGAGTCAGGATCGGAAGTATACACATACTCGGGGACCGGCTGAGAAACTCAACGTGTTGGAAAACAGGCCTGGAAGCTCTGCTGCAGCTTTAGGGAGGTTATCCCATCTGTCCGGACTGAGATCCCTATCAGAAACGGTTTCCTTGTCCGCGGAAGGGAAAAAGTGCTCACACAAACTCCCAAGCGTCTTCTCCCCAAAAACCCTTGTCAAGGCTGAACCCTCAATGGCTACGTGCACGAAGGTACCTTTCGGTACTGTTACGCTTCGCTTCTCATCAATGCTCCCATCTCGTCTATGAACCGGATGCATTGTCGGAACTTCATCATCCTCAGTAGCCACACGTATCGAAGAATGGACCGCAGGAATCAGACGCAAAGACTCCCTGATGACGTTGTGAAGAAAGGGGAGGTCCGCAATTTCGTCATATAGCGAACGAACCTCCTCGTCTGTAAGTCTAGACACTTCGCTTGGCGTGAGCGATGACACTGAAAGGAGTTCCTGTCTTAAGCGGGTTTGTAACTCCGGGTGTTGCGCAAGGAGAAGCAAAGTCCATGTCACTGTCAGCGATGATGTATCGGAGCCTGCGAACATGAAAGTATTGATGTTGTTGAGAATGTCTTCGTCTGATATCCGTTGTTCGGGTGGCAGGTCGGTTGCCATGTTGGATTTCACTGAACGTTATCCCACATTTAGTAAAGGTCTCCCAAAGAGAGAGAGAGAGAGTTGCATACTCAGAAGACTCAGCAGGTCTTTGCCGCCAAATGTCTTTTCCGCTTTCTCTGCCTCTTCTATGCGCTTTTTTCGTTCTTGGATCAATTGACCAGCAACACGGTGTATAGTGTTCTGACATCGCTGTACAAGTCGTGTAGTCCCGTCGGGCTGCACATACAATTAGAGAAGAACATCTTGACAACTAATGGACGTACGAAGAGTTTGAGTAAAATAGGCATGTGGACACTGAGCACGCCTCTAAGCATGCCACCTTGTGATATAGCCTGCTCGAACATATCTTTGTATGCACAGAAAAGTTCGTTGGATTCGTTCTCAATGGCATTGAATTCGTAATCGAATCCTGAGTGATGTCGTCAGTAAAGGATCATGTACAAAGGGTTTTGAAACGTACCAGCCGCCCCAATCACATCGAACGTCGCTCTGCTTATCCAGTGGCAAATGTCTATTCTGAGTGCATCTGAAGAGCCAGCACCTCCGCCTTCTGCCATCAGGATGGACCATCTGTCCTTCAGCTGAGTCCCTTTGCAAAAGACCACAGGCACAAGCTCCCGGAGGTTCTGTATCGAAAATGCAGGTGTTATAACTCGGCGCTGACGCTTGTGGACATGGCCTTCAGCGGCAAGCATGCCAGTCCCAATCAAGCCTGAGATGAGCCGTCGTGACTGCCATGGCTTTTCATAGACTGTTGATTTTTTCAGGATATGCGACACCGATACCGGATCCAGTGTTAGCAGCCTATCATCAAGCTTGGTTTGAAGTTAGCAGGAATCCAGCCACTTTCTGGGTTATTTTGGTTACCGGAAATAATCCCCGGATTCGTATAGTTCGTCCATATCGTTTCACAAGGGTTTCGTGAACTTTAGAAGATACAGCTGGTCTAGAGTAACGCCCGTAAGATAGCAAAAATAAGGGCTTAAGGCCAAAAACTTACTCTAAAACAGCATACATATGGTTCTTGAACCATCCAGGCACAGGAGGACCAGCTATGCGTCGAAGAGGACTCCACAGAGGTTCGATGCATAACTTGTACACAGCATACAGAGCTAGTAGACCACATGCATAGAGCCAGGATTCAATCACCCAGGACAACATGACGGTTCAAAAGAAAGAGAGGTCAGGCCCGGATGCATGCTGAATTGAGCAAAGACAATAAGGATTCTGAAAGGCACCGCCACTCAGAGGAAAGGAAATACGGTCACGTGTGCACAAATCGTTGAGACGCGTCGACGCGTCGCACTTGTCGGGGTTTATTTAGAAGGACCGTCACAAAGTAGTTACTGCAAAGGAAGGGCTTGTTCTACATAGTAAATACATAGTTTAGGCACTAGAATACATCATAATAAACTGCTCCACAGTCGACCTTCGCTGCTTCAAGGATGAATTCTCTGGATGATTGCGCCAAGCCCGCCTCTGGGCCTCCAAAGCGTGCGTTTTGGCCTGTTCCATCAACTTTAAATACAATGGCTTTGCAGGTTTAGCGACAGCTGGTGGGATAGGGAAGTCGCCTAAGTCAACCGATACGCTACTTGTTCGAGTACTCATGGTGTAGATGCTTGACGAACTAGGCTCAGTGACCATGAGGAAAGGAATACGGGGTTGAAGCTGCAGGTGGTCCTCGTCGGCTAAACAGGACGTCTCCGTACGTGTCTCCAGGGAGAAGTTGCTGGAGATCGAGGACACAGTGGCAAGCGAGTTCTCGCAAGCCAGTGAGGACATAGAAAGCCCAGACTTAACGCCACCAGTTCCCAGGCGACCCGAGCACGAGCCTGATAGAGAATAAATGGTGCTGCAGGAGCTAGCTTTTGCGACGAGTGAAGGTTCCGAGATAACGATACTAGGGGAAGTTGCTGGGGCTGACGAGCTCTCAGGTACCCCTGATACGCTTGCTTGAGACGCGAATGCCATTAAAACGCCTTTCTTGTACTCGATGCTTTGCGAGTGGGCCCGTTTGACCTCAAAGACTTGAGCCTCATCTTCGTCCTCGGAACTCTCTGCCACACTTGTAGTTGATGCCATGGAAGTCATAGACGATTGACAGGAAGCCATCGGTGCCGGGGAAAATAGTTCGGTGACATCGGTCTCGTGCGTTTCTGAAGAACTTGAGGCTTGGGAGGCATCTGAAGCGCCTCGAGGTCGACCCACTCCAGCAGAAGAACTAGCATCACTGTAGGTCCCAGGATTAAGAGGGCAAGTCCCAGTCCGAGTAAGTTGTGTTATCTCTTCGCCCGTATGCTTGACGCCGTGACCTGGCAAAGAACGAGATGGAGGGATTATCCGGTTGAGGGCTGTTTGTGTCGAGGCGAAAAGATCATGACTCTGTGTTTTCTCGAGCTGTAGCTGAGGCGGGCCGTCAAAACGCTCAACGTACACGAATGTAGTCGGCGTGGTAATATAGGGATCGTCGTCATCGTCATCGTCAATGATAGGCTGTGGGCGGCCTATTTTCCTTGGCGAGAAGCCAATTCCCCTTGGGCGAGGAGGTCGCCGATAGCAGCATTTAAAGGCGCTGGAAAGGGAGAACCAATGCGCCCTGACGAACAAGAAGACAGATATGAAGATCAGGACCATAGCGATGGCAGAGCCGACTGCAATGAAGACAACATCGGTGGACCCGTGAGGCGTTCGAAGATTGCGGCTGGGCGAAATTGTAAGTGAAGCAATCGCTGTGGGCTCAAGAGCAGAAGTCGCCGTGGCTGCCAAAGAATCCTTCCAAGGATCGCCGAATTCGCCGTTGTCCAAGCGGCGTTGCCAGTTATGATAGGATATGTACCGAGGGCTACGAAGCCTGTGACCAAATCTACTCTTGCGGATATCATGAAGGCGGGGTGGTGCGTGAAGAGCCGTCGGGGCTGGTCGCAGAGGGGTTGTGTGTGGTTCCACGGCCTTCGAATGTTCGTATTGACGGGTTGAAACGAGTGGAGCCATGTTGCTCAATAGTCTAGCGAAGTAGTTGGATGTGGAATAGTAAAGACAGACAGCAATTACTTGCCAGCCCACCTAAGCTGCAACTTTATATATACCAGGAGGCTGACATGGTGTACAGATCGGGAGATTCCCCCTTGGGAGTTGTCCAGTGTCCCCGCGGAATGGGCCTGAAGGCAAGCGAAATGGTGGTTCAATTTCCAATAATTAATGGGCATCGTACATTCTCAAGAGTCCATGCACAAAAATCTAGCAATCATGATATGTACGTGTGGTCCAACTACTCATAACCTTGTACTATAGTGAATAAACTACAACATCCCGAACGAGTGTCGTTCAAATGAGAAAACCAGCCAAGCCCTAGCTTGATGCACAACATCCATCAACTTCCAACCATCGCCCTTATCGCGTTCAGATCCTTCGACAACTGGTCATACTTCACCGTTTTAGCCTTAAGCTCATCATCAGACAGCAAATCCCCAGAATCGCTTCCGGCTGGCCCCTGCAACATCCTCTTCTCGATCTTGATCCTCTGCGTCCGAATCTGCCCATACAGCTCGATGTATTCGGTGTATGCTTCCTTATATCGAGCCCGTAAGGCTGCACGGTCCTTGGGCAGGGGTTGAGGTTTAGGCTCTTGTTTCACATGACGACGGGTATCATGATCTCCATTCGGGGAGGGCGTAGGTAGAGTAGTCGTCTTGCTTGGTCGACGTATTTCACCTTCGTCCTCGGACGAGGATGTGTAGATGGGAGACTTCCTTCGTGACTTTCCGGACCCATTTGTCCTCACAGATTCACTTCGTCGATGCGAGGATGATGTCTGCGCCGGTGCTTTTGACTCTCGGGTCAGTGCAGCTCGAATTGCCGGGGACTGCTCCCTCTCCTTCTTGACCTTCGGTGACGGTGGCAAAGGCGGCAGCGGTGACGGCTCCTTCTTCACTTTCGGCTTTGTCCCAGGCGTCAACTCCGGCTTTTTGGGTAAAGATAGGTCTCTTGGCTTGGTATCCTTCAGTGTAGGCGGGGTCGCCAAAGGTGTTGACCCTGCCTCTATTTTCCGCTTCTTAGCCGCCAGGGCTCGAGTCTTCGAATCCTCATACTCGTCATCATCCTCCGCTGCCTGCTTCCTCTTCAAAGCGCTGCCTTCTCGAGAATCAGCTGCTTTCCCCTTCTCCTGAGTATGCTTGCTCTTGCTCGTACCCGCCCTATCGGACGGTCGTTCACGGTCAGACTCGACCCCACTCATAGCCATATCCCTATCCCTGGTCTTCCCTATTCGTTTATTGGGAAGTCCAGTGACCGGATTCCTGTCGGGCTTGTTCGAGCTGCCAGCGTTCGCAACAGGTGATGGCCTGGGAGGCAGAGCATGCGACGGTGGCTCCCTGCCAGCCCGACCACGCGGGTCAGCAGATGGCTTCAGCGGCACAGTAGTCGCTGTCGGGCTAGGACTTGCTGTAGGTGATGCCAAACTAGAGGCTTTGTAACCTGAACCAGGCAGCTTCTTGCCACCTGCACCTGTCCGTAATGGCGGGGGAGCCTGAGGTCGGGGCGACTCTTCGCTAGCTTTAGGTTTCCCGGGAGCGCTGCTCGGCCGCGAATTGGAGGTAGCGGCGGCCACTGCCCTAGCCCCCTCGTCCCTCATCTTGATTTCCGCCTTGTGGTCTGCTTTAGGTTTCTTCTTCTCCCTTTCTTTCATATCCATTGACGTCACCCCCCGCTTTGCCTCGACTTGTGTGCTGGCCTGATTTGAGGAGGAAGAGGACGAAGACGAGGCGGCAGAGTTATTGTTTATCTGCCGATGTTCAAAATGCTTCCAAGCAGCGTCAGTCGACCTTATCCCCAAGGCGTGGAGTTTTTGTCGTCCTGTGCGAGCAACTGCTATGCGATCCGCTTCGGGCCATTTCGGCCAGTCATACGGACGAACTTCTGGCCAAGATTCTGTCTTCAACCGCCACCTTTGGTTGCCGGGGTCCTCTCCTTTCCTAAGGTTTGATGTGGGCTCTGCAACCTGAGAAAACAGTAGTAATCAGTATGGATTCGTATCCGAATTCAACTTAGAAAAGAGAACTCACGTCCTCCAAAAGCTCATAAAAGTCTCGCTTAGAGCTTGCATTACTTGCGGCATCGGCAAGAACCGCCCTGGTTAGATTATCTCGCGACCTCTCCCCAACGACAGCCAAACAGTGGATCAAAGCCTTCCGCCTTGGGTGGTCTTGTAGATCATCCCGTTTTCTCGGCGGTGCCGGTGATGCCACACGGGTAGGTGCTGAAGTAGCAGGGGTTGGTGTTGATGATGTGGACACCCCGGTGGTGACCGGCGTCCTGTGTGATGTGGCCTTGTTCATTGCAGTCCTAAACATCGAGCTTGTCGGATCTTTCTTCTTCCTCTTAGGAGGAGCAGAGGAATTCGAGGAGGATGGGGTGAGCGGGGGCGGGGCATCTAAGAAGACGGTCTTGTGTTCCTCCTTCTGCTTGGCAGCATCATTCACCCGTTCTCGGATCCTATCCGCGGCCTTTGCCTCATCTCGTTTGCTGAACCCAACAGCATACTTATGTGTGACATTCGCATAGTGTTTGAGAGGCGGGGACGGTTTGGAAGCAGATGTTGACCGTAGGTATAGCTCGTGACCTTGTTCTCCAGTACCATTCATAGGATAGAAGGTTCCCCCGATATATATACCCTAAGGAATGATAAGCTCTTGAATAACGACGAGGCGGGACAACCACTCACTGGAGAGTTCCCAAAGTCAAATTCCACATGAGGGGTTTCGCTGCCATATGATTGTAGGGCATCCAGGACCTCTTCGGACATACGAATGATCAGAGCCTGCTTCGGCTTCGTATATTCCGATTCACCCGGATTGGTGTGGGGCAGCAACGAAAGCGTCGAGTCAGCGGGGAGAGGCATGGTGTCTGGTAGCTTTCTAGGTTGGTATCTGGTGTCGTCGTGAACGCCCTGTGTACGGAGGATGTGGCGTGGTCAATGCGCTGCAGTGACTGTGTGGCTTAATGACGACTGTTCCGAAGACGAGGGCAGAACGAGTCAACGTCGTTCGACACTGTGGCGACGATGAGGAGGCCAACTACCGAAAGTGGGCCAACAACAAGGAGAGGGGCAGTTCGAGGCCAAGGTGCTCACGAAAGCCAGGGTCAGGGTCAATGATGGCTGTCTGTCGGACATCCGGAAATACCTTGTTTATCGTTATTGTTCTGAGCGTTTCAATAATTCCTACTTTAATGCAATCGCCTTGTTCTTTTCTGCGGCTTTAAAGCTTAATATACCTCGGTTTATTCACTTTCATTTGCTTAATGTCAGTCCGTATCATAGAAAACGAAAATGCGTATTTTTCGAGTACCATCAACCTGAGCCTCAATGACTTTCCTGACGGCCCCGATGACCCCACCAACCGGTTGCTGCGAGATCGTGTCAAGGTAGTATCATGCATAGTCATCAAGCAAACTACATCCTCGGCAGGGATCTCATCTCTAAAACATTGCCGGAAACACATTGATCACGGCCTTTACTTCCGCTCGTTACCTTACCTCCATGCAGCAACGGATAATCTTGAGAGCGATTCAGTCAGCAAGGAGTTCAGTAAGAATAAAGATAGAAATCCTACCACGGCTTTATATGTTCCTCCAGATATGTTACAAACTTCTCCGCCACACTCTCTTCACTCCAATCCACCGTTCCCTTTTCGGTTGTTCCGAGCGTTATCGCTTTCTTGTGCACCGTAACGAATGATCGCTTCAATCGTTGAAGCTCAGACAGAGTAATATTCCGCGGAGGGAGCGTGATCTCTTGTTTCAGCGACGAAGAGCCGACAGTAAACGAGAGGTTCAGTTGACCACCCATGCCAGACTGTTCCGCCACAATAGCAGAAACGAGAGCAGCTGTGGTCTGTTCCAGAGTATGTAAAGCATCAGAGGGAGCTTTCGCGACCTAATCAGAATCCCAGGATATGAGCTGAAGGGATACTTGGTGAATCAAGGGACAACATACTGCGAGTGTACCAGAGTTCGGCGGCTTTATCACTCCTTTCGTTAGAGCCTCCCATATTTGCGACATCGGGGGTGTCTCGTCCTCCCATAGAACAGTGAACAGGGGCGAATCCCATCGGACCATTGAAGATGGTTCCTCGTATCTGAATATCAGGTTCTCGAGTCTGATTTCAAGTCAATTCTAGCTCGAACTTTAACCAATAAGAAAT
Organism: Clitopilus passeckerianus; assembly: GCA_944990035.1. NCBI lineage: Eukaryota > Fungi > Basidiomycota > Agaricomycetes > Agaricales > Entolomataceae > Clitopilus > Clitopilus passeckerianus. Next base: position 60,854 of record CALYLX010000137.1, read on the forward strand.
GGCACTCACGTCTCTGGTGCATATGCCTTGCCATCTTCCCGAGTCGTATTCCATTCCCTACACTGATCTTGCGTCGCAACAACGTAAACCTAACGAGCTCTTCATTCTGCGGATTTGAGTGTTGGATGCGAGACATACGGTGCACACCCGCAGCTTCATCTCCCGAGCAGCACAGTACATCTGATATCGGAAGCCCTTAATGTAATTGGGGGCGTCGACGATGAGTACTGTGTCTGAAGCCATTTGTCGTTGCATAGCCGTGAATAGCGTGCCCCGGGCTGGCTTTTCAGATTTGCTGGCTTTTCCTGCATTTCGTCGCTGTTCTCGAGGGAAGCAAAATGGGTGCTCACTGTCATAGGCACTTCTGTTCAAATTCAAGGTATCATCTGAGAGAACAACAACTTTGGCCAGCGGTCCTTCATAGGATTCATCCTTGATCAAGTTTTCAAGGGAATCTTTCAGTTGTTGTGCACGTCTTGACTTTCCAGAAGATGGAAATCCGGAAGTTGTAACCAAAGCCATTCAGATGATGAGAGTCAAACGCAAGATTATATTGCAGCAAATAATTCTAAAACTATGTAGAAAAGCGCTGAAAGCACTTTAAATTTTGCCAAAAATTGCTGGAAGCCGAAGCTAACAGACGAGTTCGGATGTGTAATTTGCAATCAGCAAAAGACTGTGCCTCGGTAAAGACCTCACTGGCGACAGTACATGCCCGAGCACAAGAGATGGGGATCAATTTTGGCTCATCAAAGCCTTATATACCAAAGATCACCTACGCACGGACCATGGTGTTCCCATCACCAACGTCGGCGAAAGTTTTTGCGCGATAATCATAACGACGACCGCCACAGCGAGTGAATGCATGCGCAGTAGCGTCGGGATTCTCGGTATGTAGATCACGAAATTTCAATTGCTCATCTTTGCGTGGTTACGATAAGCCAAGACGAAGAATTAAGATCCAGCATTTTGAGCAAAGGTAGAAGCTCGGCAAGCAGAATCTCAAGCTCACGATCTATGAGAATAAGCCTTCTGAGAAGAATGCGCCACCATTAATTGACTGGAAATGCCAATTCTTCAGAATCCGGACGAGTTCTTCGTGGATTGGGGGTGTCGTTACTCGGCACAGCCACATATTGAGATGCGTGTGACTCCAATTTGGGAAATTCCGTTTACCACGTCCTCATCGTCGTCGCCATCCTTCATACTTCTCCCAACGTTACGGCGCTCAGCGAGCTGCCGTCGTTATCTTCAACTTTTGTACCATAAACCTCTATTCTGGCTTTGTTTTTGGCTCTCTGACTGAATAAGACTGGAGGTGGCGAAATAAACTTCAAGGCATGGCTACTGCCGCGATGAATCTACCCAGACGCGATCCATCTCGTGTGGATTTGCCACAGGACATCCACGGCCGCCCATCTTGGGATGATAGTAACAATACGGACGATAGAATCTGTCCTGGCTGCAGGAAGCCAGCTGTATCAGAGAATGGAGGTCTCGTCGTTGCTTTCGGGTATGTGAAATTTCGCTCTCACACCCACGCTCCTCGTCGGGGCCGTCGTTGACTTCCCAACTTCTTTAGCCAATCCTTCTTTCATGTGGAATGCTTCAAATGCGCAAAATGCAGCAACCAAGTCACTGCAGATACCAATCTACTGCTACTTTCCGATGGCTCTCCCATCTGCTCGAATTGTTCATACAGTTGCAACATCTGCAACCAGCCCATCCTTGACGAAGCTATCATGACTGGAGACGACTCATATCACGCTCATTGCTTCAAATGCAAAGTCTGTTCCAACCGGATAGACGAACTTGTATTCGCCAAGACCAGCCATGGCATATATTGCATGAATTGTCACAACAAACGAATGGCAAAAATTCGAGAGCACGCCCAACGGAAAGCAGAGAGAAAAGAAAGAGAGAGACTCGCGGGTATGAGTAGTAATGGGGTAGGTATCTTTTGACTACTCGTGCTTCATCCACGAAACTAACCAATTCTACAGAGGGCATCTCCTGCTTATGATCCACGCCCAAGCAGCTCCAGGTCCCCGCATGCACCCCAACTTGACTCTCGTCCCTCAAGCTCCAGGGGAGATTCAGAGCAAAACTTATCCTCTCGCTCTCCCAAACCCCATTCAGGCCCCTATGTCAGCGACGCCTTTGCATCACCACCCTCCTATGATCAAATCCCTCGCCCACCGCTCAAACACAGCGTTTCAGGCTCATCTCAGCAATTTTCTCTCACTATTGCTCCACCCCAAGAGAATAACACGCCTGCTTTGAGAGCATCCCCTCCTACGTTCGAAGTCTCCGACCACGACCGATCACTCCCCCACAAACAGAATACCCTACCTGTCCCAAATGTCACGTCTGATGTCGATGCGGATGGGCGGCGCCGCAGTTATGACGATGGCGTCCGACCTCTGAATGTCCTGTTCAATCGGCCAGGTGATTCGGCGGCTCAGCAACCGACAACACCCGCCTCTGCACCCGTTCAAGAAGGGAACGTTGGAGGACTGACTGTCACCACTAAACGAAGCAAAAGATGGTCTATCAACCCGGGTGCCCCAGGGCTGGATGTGGCCAGTGGCCTTCCCCGACCTTCCACATCGCCCACGCTTCCAACCACACAGCAGCCGGCTTCTCTGAATGGCTATGGAGGAATTGTTCCGTCTTCTCCAGGAGGCAAGAATTCTCCCCATCAAACTCTTTCTCCTTTACGAGAGCAGTTCAGATCGTCTCCGTCCATGTCTCCTCGGCCTATCTCCAGCACCAGCTCGCATCACAGTCAATCGAGCTATCATTCGACAACCACTAGTCTGCCTTACTCGGATGAAAATACCCGCGATAATGCGCGTTCGCCATCACCGGGCCAACCTACGGCCTGTACGGATGATCATTCCCTCGACCAGATGATCGTCGTAAAGGCGCCTCCATCATCTTCGGTCACTTTGGGTTCGGTTCCCTTGTCGAAACAGAAGAACAAGAGCAATGCTTCTGTGGACCATTCGAACGACGAGGCTGCCGCGAAGAGGTTAAGCCCACAGAATGGATCAATGGGATATTCCTACTACGCCTCTGAGACTCAACGATCGGACTCCCGTCCCGATTCTGCGAGCCTCAGCTTGCATTCGCCAATACGATCTCGCTCGGTTTCACCTTCTCATCAAGTTGATGTTCCTATTGATGTTAGCAGCGAACCGGATACCGATGATGATCTCAAGTACGGAGATTCGTCACCCGAAGATGTTGGTGCGCCCGCCCCTCCCCCTAAAGAGGCCAGGGCGCCAGCGATATCATCCAAGGACACACCAATGACCCCGACAAGCGATTCAGATTCCAAGGAAGAACTGGATATGGAATCACCAGTCGAACGAACCTCGCATTCTACGTTTATCGCACCTGCATTGCCTCCTATCCGTATTTCTATGACGTCCCAGGATTTCTCAGAACTATTCAACTCCGTTGGGGGCGGATTCTCCTCATTGAAGACTCTTGCGAAGATTTCGGAGAACGACGCAACTCAAGTGCCTTCAACACCGCCACCTACTGCGGCTACCGATGGAAATACCACACCAACGAGTACGGTCACTGTGACTTCCCCTCCTGTCAACGATGTTCATGCCGAGACGAAGGCTGCAAAAGAACAGGAGCCTTTACCACCCCCACCCCCACGCGCCCTGCCCGAGACGCCAGTGAATGGGATTGTTCGGTCGGAGTCCTCCTCCACTGTCAACGCTTCAGAGCCTGGTCGTCCAACCCGTTCACCTTCACGCCCTGAAGGGCCGTTATCGCCTAATGGCATTCTCAACGCCTCTAGCAAATCACCACACTCTGCTACGCATATCACACTTACCGAGCCCGAGTCAGCAACGGCAAAAGCCTTGGACGAGGAAACTGCCGAGTTGGTGTATGTGCGACTGCAGGAAGCTGTTTCTGACGCAAGGGATCGTGGAGCTCAGCAGCTTAAGATGGCCAGAAGCTTTGTTGAGGCTATATTGGAAACCATGGACGCAAGAAAGGCAGAGAACGAACGGCTTAAGTCCAAGGTGGATGGAATGAGGGTGGGCCCACAGTTTCATTAATTGGGTATGACCGTCTGCTGACGCATTTTGTTTCAGAGGACAAGCAAGCAGTTCATCGATGGTCTTACAGTGGCTCAAACCGAATACGATCAGGAGTTGAAAGCTCGTCGAGAGGCTGAAGCAGAAGTGACCCGACTGCGTGTTCTCCTCTCTGGCCAGGTTGCGAGGTTAACTGCTATGTCTGGGGACTCTAAAAAGGATGAGCTCCGGCAACAGTTCACGAAGGCCCTTACAGACAACCTTTCTGGTCTCGAGACAGATTTATCCAATCTCAAGGTGGAGCGAGAAATCGCGATTGCAGAAGTCGCTGAGCTTTCAGCTTCCAAAGGGTACGTGTTCCTTCCGTTGATTTGGGTGTTCTGCTAAACGCTGATCTTAGCTCTGTCGCTGCTGCACCGGAGCCATCGGCCAATCTCAGCCGCACATTGACCAAACGATTGGACTCTATCAAGAACCAATATAAGCGAGAACTTGTCCCTCTGACGAAACAGAAGGAGGAGCTTACGCGAGAGATTGCTGAGCTGAGATCTGTTCGAGATGTTTTCCTGGAGGAAACAACAGTTCTGAATGCACGGAACGAAGAACTCGCACAGCTCAGTGCCGTGTACTCTCGACGGATTGAGAGCGTCCACGAAGCAAACATGAACATGAACAATATGCAAGAGCAGAACTTCCGGCCATCGATGGACAGACATCGTCCTCAACTCAGTCAACAGTACCAACCATCCCCTGTCTTGTTGCCGCCATCCATAAGTACTTCAACCAGCTCCTCTTCGACCATCTACGAAGAAGGTCCAGGCGATCGCTTTGCCGTCAATAAACCGGAGAACTCAGCTCCAAAGAAGTTCATGAAATGGCCTGGAGGTAGGAGCAAGGAGACCCTTACAGCATCGCCGCCAATTGAAAGGAGGGTCGCCATGGAACACAATTTCCAACAGTTGAGCATCCTTCGCTTCACGAGGTGCGAGCACTGTGGAGACAAAATGTGGGGATCACAGTTGCGCTGCACAGGTATGCCGAGCGTTTTGTCGAACTATCCGATCCCTCACTCACACATCTTGTCTGAAGGTTGCGCCAGGTCTATACATGTTCGATGTGTAGCCCACGTTCAGTTCCCTTGTAACCATCAGCAGAGAGATATGCCACCCAGGCCCGAATCTCCCCCCGTAGCTCTACGTACGCTCATCTTCGTTTGACGGTCGCTAACTATCTAACGTCCCCTTTTAGCACCATCTCTGTTCGGTAGAGATTTGATTGAACAGGTCCAGGAGGATTCCAAAGAAGAGGACCGACAGATTCCCATCATTGTCGAGAAATGCATTGATGCGGTCGAAGCCCTCGGTAAGCAATTCTCTTATGCATTGTCTTTCTTTGCTCACTTCTGGTAGCCATGGACTTTGAGGGCATCTATCGTAAGACCGGTGGCTCAGCCCAAACAAAAGCCATCACGGCTCTATTCGAAAGAGGCGACTACAACGCGTTCGATCTGCGGGATTCAGATCGATTCAACGACATTTGTAGTGTGACGTCTGTCTTCAAAAGCTACTTCCGGAACCTCCCCACCCCACTCCTAACCTTCGACCTCCACGATGAGTTTGTTTCGGCTGTGCAAATCAAGGATCAGGCAGCCAAGCAAGAGGCAATGATAAATATAGTCAACAAGCTGCCTGCAGAGCATTACTACACTCTCAGGATGGTGATGTTGCATCTCCACGGGTGAGTTCTGACACGCATACAGTGACGTAAATACTAACTTGAATTTAGTGTATGTGAAAAGGCCGACATTAACTTGATGACTGCGCGCAACTTGGGTGTGGTTTTCGGACGTACGTCGTGTAATTTTTCTCTTCATGGTCTGTGCTCATTTGACTTCAGCAACACTCATGCGATCTCGCGACCCCGCTGCAGAATTCAGCGACATGGCAGGCAAGGCACTCACCGTCGAATGGCTCGTCGAGAATGCAACCTCTGTTTTTGACACCACTCATTATTAACTTTTATGCATAAATATTCGTTTTTTCTCTCCATCGGGTTGTAGCTGGAGTGTTCGTCTACCGTTCATTTATTAGTGGGGTTAATTTGGCTGTTGGCCTCATTCTCTACATTTCCTTTCGCACATTTGATTCCTCGATACCCATACATTTGCATGTGCCCCGGAATACCGGATGTATAAAATGGCCTTATATACCGTTGTGATGCTCTCTTTTAGACCAGCATAAACAAGGAAGCGATTATAGTATTTTTGATGTACTTAAAAGCACTTTCGATTTGACGAAAGAAACGCGCAGGTTATGACTTCTGACTCCTTGGCAGCTCCACGTGATAATTGATACCAAGCAATCTACGGAATATTCATTGTCTGTGGCATGTGTCACTCATACGGCTAGTAGACATACTGACGAACGAGTCTGCTATCTCCCTACTTCTCGAATTCCAATTAGACGTTGAGCGCAGCAAGAGTGGCCGCTTCACTGTAAGATTGACATAGTGAGGCAAGAGAAAGAAGTAATAGTAGGTCCACATACGCTGCAGAAATGGAAAAGACGGTTCCATGCCTAGGGCTTGCAGGAAGGGAGTATCCCGTGCTGTAAGTCCAGGCGCCCGAGGTGATATTGCCTATTGTAAGGAGTAAAATTGAGCGGTTGTCATGATGGTTTCGAGTATGGGACACCAACCAGTCTCGAACGGCACATATCCGCGAGGAGAGGTATCGTCCATCCATAGATGCCAAACTCCGGAGTACTGGTTCGATAAAAAGATCAACGGACCTTCCACGTCTCCAAACTGACTTTGAGCGATTCCTCGGGTCACTGACGTCCAAGTACCGAAGAGAGTCTTGGACTTCTCTTGCAGAATAATTCCCTCGGTTTTGCTGAACCTGTGGTAGTATCCGCTCGCAGGATCGTATGCAACAGTGGTATCGATTATGTTGGTTCCGCGGTCAATCCAAACCTGAGGTGTGGAAAACGCCTTGAAGTCGGTAGTAGTTGCATACAGGATGCGGGAATAGGTAGATCCGGTATGGTTGGTGTCGGATGCATCAAAAATGTTACTTGCCCAGTAAACGACGAATTTCTTCGTAGAGGGGTCATAAGTAGCTTCCGGTGCCCAGCTCATCCCAGCCTATACGCGGGCCAACGGGTCAATGAAGGCAACTCCAGGAAATCCTGATGATAAACTCACAGTGGCAGGAGAGACTTTCACTAGGCGCTGTGGAGACCAAGTCTTGAGGTCCGTCGAATCCCAGACACTTAGGGACAGGCTACCCTTCCTCCCCGCCTGGTCCCAAGATAAACCTGAATTGTACATTTTCAAGTCGGTAGCGATGAGGTAGAACTTGCTGCTATTTGGGTCACGGATGATGAATGGGTCCCGGAGGCCTTTCGTTCCGAGTGTTGAGGTCAGGACAGGTCTCCCTCCATTGACCTCTGTCCAAGAGACGGGAGAATTTCCCTTGCTGACAGCTGTTTGGACGTTCTATGTAGCCACGTCCTGTACGAAAGGGCGAACACCTACCAAAGTATATTTGCTCCCCTGAATTGCTATTAGAAATGCAACGCGGAGACGGGAATCACTGAACGCACCGTTTGCCTTGTCTTCTCCTGTGAAGTACACGAATCCGTAAGCCGCTCCTGTAGCCTGTTGAGTCAGGTCTAATCAGAATTATACCGGCCTGAGTTCCAATGATATACCCACCGTCTGACGATTTTCTAGAGGGCCACCCACCACAGCAGCAACACAAGAGGCAAGAAGCCCAATCAAAATAGCTTTCATCTCAAAGACACACAAGAAGAATCGTTCTCCACAGAGGAATCATTTTCAAGGTTATATGACCGCAGAACACAATCATGAGAGCATCCAGTCCAACCCGGGCGGCACGACTCAACCGCTGGATCAATGCTGGATGAAATTTGAATGGTTCTGCAAGAGCGGCTGCAAAGCCTCGTAAGATCACAACACCACTCTCCAAACCACGGGGCCAGAATAAGCGAGGCATAGAAGCACGCGACTTGGAAAGAAGCTGTCAACAAACGTCCTGAAACGCACGAGTGGAACTTCAAGGTACTGGAGCGGTCCGTCGTCGCTCTTGTTTCCGTGAATTCGCCATCTGTGATCCGATAGTCGCAGGAGCCACAAGGAGGGGCTGCATCGTACCAACGCAAGTCTTATCACGCGGACGTTGAAGTGAATGTATGTGCAAAATAATTGAATTGGTTTCCAGAAATTGCGGCGAAGTCCATAGTGTACAATCAACCTGTCGGCTGGTAAATATCATTCAGTGTTACCCAGGAAGCCCAGGTGCGCGGGGCGACTGCACTTCAACCTAGCTCTCTCGAGCGCCTTATTTTGGGTGCCGTTGGAGTCTCTTGCTTAAGAGAGCAGAACAGGAAATGCCGTCGAGGTCCATTTGCAGCGCCGGCAACTGCGGCGGCGGCGGATGCGCGTGCGTTGAGTGGAGGTACAGGCACTTCTGTTCCATTTCCACGTAGCCCTAGAGAAAACATTCGGTCGAATACTTGACGCCAAAAGGTCAGTGAGTTAATATCGAAATATGTGTGGGGCACGAACAAGTGGCAGTAAACGCCTTTGCACTGGCTTGGCAAGCTGTCTGAGTCAAAGCGAGAGGAGGGCTAACGCCTTCCAGTTGTCGTAGATACCTGAACACCATAGATGGTTGAGGTGGACCTACGATTAAATGGTTAATTAAGAGGGCGCATACAGTAAGAAGAAACTGTTATACCGAAGCGAAATACAGCCTGATATGCTTGTCTCCACTTTTCTTCCAACAACTTCGCGCAGGTTGGAGGATCCGAGCAAGTCGCACACTGTGACTGGAGTTGAACAGACGCCAATTAGAAGATCAGAGCTCGCATACACATTCATACTCCTTGGCTATCATCGTCAAGCCCAACTTCAACACTCTCTCCAAGAACCAATTTCTCCTAAAGCCATAATTAGTAATGCACCTTATGCCCCATACAACTTGCCCTCTAACCTTTTCTCAAGTTTCAGTAAAGTTGACTGTGAAAGAGTCCCCAGCTCTTGTTCTGACCATCCACCGGGATTATCCAGGACAAAGCGACTGGACTCCTGATACAGAGCCTCCTCCCCAAAAAGCTCCGCTATTCGCATGGCCTTTATTGGTTTCCCAGCGGCGTGCGTGAGTAGGAAGGTGAGACATTCTTGCTGCAACGAAGGGACGCATAGTTTATGAGAGATGTTCATAAGGCCTTCGACGTTATTCCAAGTTATTGTGCATTCAAGACTGAAACAGAGTTTAGTGGCGTAAATAGCTGGATGAACCTCCTTACTGTGGGTATACATATCTCAGAAAGTCGTGGAAGGTACTGGCCTAGAAAAAAATATAAAGCTTTTTCGGAAAATCGTAGGGGATCACTTACCCGTTCTTCCTTCAGCACAATTACCGCGTCTGGGCCACTTCCACTAGTGAATCTTTTCCTATTAGACCGTTTCTTCTCTGGAGGCTTCGCCTCGCCACCAGAGGATCGTTTCTTTACTGGAGATTCAGCAATATGATCTCCCTGTAGCGTTGCTAGGCTCTTGCTGCGAGCATGAGCTATAGATTCAGGTGATGGAGACAGAGGTTTTGGTTCGGGGGCAGAAGCTGACGAGGTAATTGACGACGGTGTCGAAGGCTCCGTGTCCTCACTTCCACTGTCTACACCAGCAACCGCACCTTCAACAATGTCTTCCAGGACTGTGGGGTCTACGTCTGGATCCATAGGAGCAAATGTCATTTCAGTTGGCACTTCAGGTGTATTCCGATCCCCAGGAATGGATGGAGGTTGGGATATGGTGATGACAGAGGACATGGAAGGCGGTCGTCCTGTTTCCAGCCAATTTCCGCTCAGAGCAGCTTCAAAGAATGGCGAAGCGAAAAAGAGGACCTCCTTATGAGCCCTAATCGATAATAACAAATGGAAGCCCTGAAGCATCAGAATTTCATTGCTGTGGCACAAGGAACTGAACTAACCAAAAGGTAGTACTGCCCACCACTATCTTCACAGTTCCTGGAAAGCGACAACTCCTGGAGAATGTCTCGTCGATTTCAATAGCCTCCTCCTCAGCGCTCTCAGTACTGAGCTCAGACTCTAGGTCACTGCTCTCGCATTCCTGTAATACCCATGGCGGTGATCCTGACGACCTGAAGATCCCAGCGGCGGCAGCATGTGTCTCCGTCGGCGTGCTAAGTGCTGCGGACGGGTTATTTGGACTTCTCGAGTTACGAGCAATGAGGATGTGCGACGGGTTGGTCGACATTGGGCTTTGGCCCAACGGCAAGCGGGAGTCGGCCATATGTCCTATTTAGGGTCCTTATCAGCAGTCAAAGAATGCAGGACAAACACGTGCAACGCCTTCCAACGGCGCTGTAGTGTAGCGGTTATCACTCAGGATTTTGAAGACAGAAATTCCTGTAACCCAGGTTCGATTCCTGGCAGTGCCTTTGAAAAAGAGTTGCAGGACAAATAATTTCTTTTTCTTCGACTGGAAGCCCGAACTTCCAGGAAAATAAGAGACGCAATTACGATACAACACAGCCGCACATAGCAAGATTCCGCACCACGAATGAAAGGACAGATAGACAGCAACTATGACTTTACACGTTTAGACTTCTTCTCTTCCGCCTTCTCTGCTTTCCGTTTCTTCTTCTTCTCCTTCTCTTCCCGAGCAGTTTCCTCCTCTTTCCTCCGTGCCTCAGCCTGTGCAATCGCAGCTTTGTCAGTCATTTTACCCAGTCTCCCGAACGTATCGCCATCGCTATCCATGTCGTCATCATCCTCGCTATCCTCCGCCTCCTCATCTTCCTCTCCGTCTTCCTCTTCATCGTCATCCTCAAAATCCCTCTCAACCTCAGACGCCTCTACCTCAGACGTGGGTTGCCTAGTGTGTTTGGTCTCCGGAATATGTCTCGGGGAGAAGGGGTCTGGCTGTATAGACCCAATCACAGACAACATTTCATTTGCAATCGTAAGCCTATTTGTATCATGGTCAGCTCAGCGGCACATTCATTACGGTAGAGCACTCACCCTATCACGGTGAATTCAAGAAAACCTTCCGGTCCTCCTAGTTTTTCAGTAGTTAGGTGATGCACCCAACTTCCACCACCTTCACTTGACTTCTCCTCAGTCGTTTGATTTTCATGCTCTTCCGCGGCTTCTGGTCCAAATTCTGGATCATTCTCCGCCGGTCCATACTCGAACTCCCATTGGTCTTTTGGTATATGATGTCGTGGTATTGAGACGTTGAAAGTTCGGTGCAGAAGTAAGGAGACGTGATCCGGTGAACAGAGGTTCACTTTTCCAACTAATTCATACTACAATCAGAGATGAGGACTCAAGAGGAGAACAGGTTTACGGCGTACTGAGTTTCATCCCTACTTTGGGACTCCATATCGTTGCATCGAATTCAATAGGACAGACAAGAAATGGACAGTCGGCTTTCACTGTTGCTGTATGTGATAGAAAGCGTATATTTGAATGTGAGAGCACCACGCCTCGTAGGGCCGGAATGTACCTAAATACAAAGTGAAATATTGTATCAATCCAGTAATTTACTTCCGGAGGTGTAACATACCTCATCACCATAGAATCCAGCATCTCCTCCACTCCAGCTCGCAAGTTATTCGCAAATATTGGCGCAATCGAGAGCGTTAACGAAGTCTTGACCACCTCGAACTCGTTACTTTTCGCCTTTCCCTTCAGCTTCGCATCCTTGGCCTCGGGTTGCGTCTTTTTTGTCTTTTTCGGAGTAACCTCAGCATCGTTAGCTGTATGATGATGTTTCCTCTTTTTCGCCGATAGTTCTCCCATAATGTAGGCCAGTTCCCGAGTTTTGGATTCAAAAGTGCAGAGTTTGAGGCGATCAATGATATTTTTTATGGAAATGGCCTCTCACGTGCTCTTCGGGCGGCAACATTTTCTGGGAACGCCAGCCGAGCTCAGTGTCAGCGTCGTACTCAACTCAACAGTCAGTCCTGCCTTTGTTGCTGCCATGGTGAGCTCTTCATGCTTTGTTACCTTTGGGCTCGCCTCTAACATGTGTGAATAGTCTTCTCCAAAAGTTCTCGTACAAATCTTTATGACAGGGAGCAAGATATTGGGCAAGGCATTCCTAGAAGCAGGTCGACAAGCTGTGAAAAGTACGTCCTCTGCTTTCTCGAAACAAATCAGCTCTGACTCTCAGATAGATGCAAAACATAATCCACAGGTAGCTGCAGGTGCTGACGTTGCTGGTGTTGGCCAGGCGGGCTCGAAGTCACCAACGGATCTGCTGACACGGGAACACCGGATGACACTGGATGAGGCCAACTTGATTCTAAACGCGAAGAAGGGTGATTCAATAGAGTCTATACTCAAGGTACGAATACACAACACTAACTCCTTACAACTGATACTGACTATTGCTCCAGAACTATGAACACCTGTTCAAAGCAAACTCACCGGCACCTCCACCAGAAAAGCCTGTCAAGGCCGTCAAGGGCAAGGCTGCCCCACCATCCCACTCACATTACCTGCAATCTAAGGTCTTCCGCGCACGAGAACGAATAGAAGCAGAGTTGAAGCTCGGCGACGCACCAGCAGCAGCCGAGGCCGCTGAAGCACCTAGCACCTCTGCGCCTCCACCACCTGAGGCCAAGAGCTAAACCTCTACGCTTCAGTGATTTTGAGATGGGCCGAGAGGACAGTACGACTAGAGCTATTCGCAGTTATATCTATTAATATTGTATCATTTACTAAGTTGTCGCACCCCCACACCTCTCGGTTTACTAATACCAATGCATTCTGACGATGGGAATTATGTTGCAATTCATACTGGTCTCCACAGAATACAAGATATTAGTCTAGGACTGCGTATTTCTTAAGATGTGTGGGTATAGCATCCTCCAGACCCTTCGACGCAAGCCATTTCTTCGAGAACAATCGACTCTGGTAGCGGTATGCACCATCACAGAGGATTGTGGCAACAGTCGAGCCTAAATATCATTTTCGTGAGTAACATAAAGAAAGGATTTGTGGGGGACGGAAACCGACCTTTGCCTAGCTTAACGGCGAGTTCTGCGGCAGCAACAACGTTCAGAGCAGTACTTGCCCCGACGTAGACACCTTCCGTGTCCAATAGCTCATAGATCATAGCAATGCTTTTCTCATCTGGCACTGTGAATGCGCCATCTAAGTCCTTCACGAAGGTACCCAGGTTGTTTGTAATACGTCCTTGACCGATACCTAGACGAACCAGAGATCAGGACTGTGTTCTGTGAAAAGCACGCAAGGCAATCCCAACCTTCAGTAATAGAGCTTCCAGTCCTCTCCTTTAACTTTCCTCCGCTCTCAATATAGCTCGTCAAAACACTACCCGGCGGATCCGCCAACCAGATCTGGGTCTTTCCACCACTCTTCTCCTTCAAATACTTGCCCACACCAGCAAGAGTTCCCCCAGTTCCAGTAGCGCAGATGAAGCCGTCAAGCTTTCCTCCTGTTTGTTCCCAGATTTCAGGGCCAGTGGAGACATAATGCGCCCTAGCATTAGCAGTGTTATCGAATTGGTCAGTCCAGATGGCATTTTCAAGAGTTTTAGCGTAGTCCCGAGCTTGGTGGTTGTAGTTCTGGGGGTTTTCGTATGCGACAGCAGCGACGGGGCGTACATCAGCTCCCAACATGCGTAGAAGGTCAATCTTCTCCTGGCTCTGAAAAGAAGGCCGAACAAGATGAGTTGAGAGTGGAGAAGAGCCATGGGGAACATGCAAACCTGGGTGTTGGGCATGTAGATCACGCATTTGTAGCCTTTGGCTCTGCAGACATGTGCAAGGCCAATTCCAGTGTTTCCAGCAGTGCCTTCGACGACAGTACCTCCAGGTTTGATCCTGTGTGGATTTGAGACCAGTTCTGGTTGGTTGTAAGAGCCATAACCTACAGTCCTCGTTCTTCGGCATCCTGGATCACTCCAAGAGCAGCCCTATCCTTGACACTTCCTCCCGGGTTCTGGAATTCGGCTTTACCATAGATATTGACACCCAGCCTTTCGGAAAGTGTTTTCAGGTAGATCTAGTGTCCAGTGGGTTTGTCATCTATTCCTGTCAATGTTGCATGAGCACTCACCAGTGGGGTATTTCCAACCGCACCAACAAAACCGTTGACGGTTGAGGCGGTTGCGAAGCGCCTGGTGCGCGCTGCAGCTACCCGTAACGAAGAGAACATGGAAATACTGAGCAAAGAAGAGTGAGGTCGGTTAGGTACATCCCGCATGAACTTGGCGGTTGAATTGATTTCGTCGTAAGCACGACATCCTTGTCAAATTGAGTAAGGCTCAGTAAGCGGGATGGTCCCTTACTATCGCTGCTCACAAAATTACGTTTACACACAAGATTGCGGGGAAAGGGGCATCCAATTAGAGGCTACTAGAACCGTATAAAAACACCCAGGAAAGTGGTATTCGAATGTAGGTATTGAGACGGAGAGATATGAGGAAGAAATGGAAAATAGTCATAAGAGGAAAAAGAACCGAGAAGCAGACATGAACAGATGGACGGAAAGTGTCTGCTGGTTGATACGTAACAGGTCATCGTGGGAGGCATGAGCATATTAGACGCAGGTGGGGAAGGGGTATGCAGATGTCGTACGACATGGGAATCCAAGACGAAATAGATGTTACACGGAGGAACAGGAGAATGCTTCTACTGTTGACGCTTTTTGACATTCTGTGACAACCATTGTAGGCCTTCGAAAAGACCCTCGCCAGTGGTGGCACAACTGAAGAATAACACTTCGTCAGGTGTGATATCATGGTTATTGGTCAAGAAGTACGGACCTTGGGTGGACATACCACGACCTGTTTCGCATATTGTGCAGGCCAAGCTTCTCAGTCACTTCAGCAGGTGACATAGCTACAAAACAAGTCAGGGTGTTGAAGGCATGCCATGAGGTCGAGTACTGACCACCAGGAAGATCCTGCTTGTTGGCAAAGACGAGAAGAAGGCACTCCTTCATTTCTCGGTCGCTCAAAATCCGGTGAAGCTCTTGCTTTGCTTCGTCAATACGTTCGCGATCCTGGCTGTCGACGACGAAAACGAGGCCTTGTGTTCCGGTATAATAATGCCTCCAGAGGGGTCGAATCTTGTCCTGACCACCGACATCCCAAACGTTGAATTTCACGTTCTTATATGTGACTGTCTCGACATTGAAGCCAACTAAAATCTCCGCGTTAGAATAAACTGAAATGCCGAAAAGTGAGCGAGATGACATGCCTGTGGGTATAGTTGTGACTGATTGGTTGAGCTTCAGCTTGTACAATATTGCTGCGGAACAAAAGCAGGTAAGCCTCATGTTTTCTTTTTCAGAGTCAAAGGACTTCTCACTTGTCTTTCCCGCTGCATCCAGCCCCAACATCAACAACCTCATTTCCTTATTTCCAAACAACTTCCCTGCAAACCAAGAAACATGTCAGAACCGCTGCCGTCCTTTCTTCAACAAAGACTAACCCAAAGCCTTTGAGAGGTTGGCACCCATAATTGCGATGTGTGTGGTGGTATAAACGAGCGACGGTGCGGCTGATAATTTGCCTGAGAGCGTAAGAAAGAGAAGAGTAAAAAGTCAAGTCGGGGCAAGATTCGACGCAAAGTGGGCCGAATGGAACGAGTGTCACACGTGTCACAGTAGCAAAGTGATCCGTGCGAATTTTATTCCTTCAACGCTCTTTCACTATCAAACACGATGAGCGATGGACTCGGACCGCACTTTTCAAATGAATAGATGACTGAGAATCTGCTTGGGACTTGACTAAGGCTTGCTACTGGAGTCCCACTTGATTCCGGCTTAAAAGGATTCAAACTGAAAGTTTTATGGTCATACTGTCCATAACTTGTCTTCTAAATGACATCTCAACCCGAAAAGATCCTGGTCCTAGGTGCCGGCGAGCTGGGCACCCCGATCCTACGCGAGCTTGCTAACCCCAAGTGGGGTCCTTCCGATATTACTCTCTTGCTCCGTCCCTCATCTCTAACTTCATCGGACCGCGAAAAACGCGCGCAATTGGACGAATTTACATCCCTGGGGATCAAATTTCTCCCAGGTGACCTCGCCAGTGGCACCGCAGACGAGTTGGCCAACCTTTTCAAGGACTATCACACCATCATCGGCGCCACAGGCTATGTCGCAGGTCCTAGTACCCAGGGGAAGCTTGTTCGTGCAGTCCTAAAAGCGGGTGTCAAGCGCTACTTTCCGTGGCAGTTTGGCGTCGACTAGGCTACGATACCATAGGGAGAGGATCCGGACAGGACCTTTTTGACGAGCAGCTCGATGTTCGAGACCTGCTCCGTGCTCAGACCCAGACCGAGTGGGTGATCATCTCCACTGGAGTGTTCATGAGCTACCTCTTCTCATCGTTCTTCGGCGTAGTCGACATTCAGAACAATGTTATACACGCCCTGGGGAGCCTCGACAATCGTATTACCGTCAGCACAGTTGAAGACATCGGCCAACTGACTGCCGAAATAGTCCACTCTCAGCCCTGTTTCACCAACGCCGTCGTTTACGTCGCAAGCGACACATTATCCTATACCCAGGTCGCCGACATAGTCGATGAAGTGCTTGCACCTCATGCTCGCAAGGTACAGCGCGAGGTCTGGACCGTGCCTTCTCTTCAAACCCGGTTGCAACAAAATCCCAATGATACTTTGGCAAAGTATTCATACGCGTTTTCGAAAGGTGTTGGCGTCGCATGGGATATCGATCAGACCTTCAACGGGCAGCATGGCATAGGGGTAACCAATGCTCGGCAGTGGGCATTGCAGAATGTCAAGCCATAGTCTTCACTCCATGTCATTCGAGTAGTAATCATGATTGGGTATATATTCATAATAAGTAGAGTAGTAAACCAGTACATCCTCTTAATACAACATTTTAAATGCTAATGGCACAAAAACCCGGACCACCGCAAATGGATATTAAATCATTAATCATATAATAGATTGTAACCAAAGGAAAGAATGTGTGATGCCAATATAAATGTGTGGAAGATTCATGCAATGAGTGAGAAACCAAAAAGAAATCAAGTAGGTGCGTTAGTTAAACATAAAATGACATAAGCATAAGCATTTTAGTTCCAAGGCGCTGCCCCGAAACCAAGGTAGTGAAAAAGGCAGAAGATCTTGTCAACACGACACAGGAAGCTTCGTAGAGCGCCTAGTCGCCGACGAGGCTTCTCCCGACCATCCGCCATAACCTCGTCGAATATCCCAGAGCTGGAGTTGGAAGTCGAACTCGTCATCCTCATCTCCATCCACCATACTGTGATGAGAATCATCGTCCTCGTCATCGAACCAGAGAGATTCGACACTCGAGCTCGCTTGGGACCGTGTCTCGTTCTTCTCGTTGCTGGAGGTTGCATATTCGTTCGGACTCTCCATGATAACGAAAAGCTTGTCGTTGTTATCCCTGATATCAGAGACAAACGAAGGCGTATCGGAAAGCAAGAACGTTGGTGCCGTGGGGAGGAACTCGGAAGACGGGGATGGTGAACGAGAAGCACCGGGAGACTTGCGAGCGGCTCGATGTGGCGTGACAGAGCAAATAGAATCGCGAGTGCTGTGAATTCGGTTCTTCTTCGACAAACGTCTGCGGCCATCGACAGGGGAGGGAAGACGGCCACCTTCTGATGAAGTAGGGGAAGACGTGGCCGACACAGGAGTAGCAGGCTCTTCAGGACTGTCAACGTAGTCCGAATCCGATGACTCGTCGAGATCGTCAATCTCTGCAACGGGGAAAACGAGGTTCATGGGAACTTCGTCACCAAGCTTCTTCCTCAGCCTCTGCAGCTTCAACCTACGCTCAGCATTGGCGGACATGATAGAGAACTTTGGGGTCGTAGGCGAGCGATCGTTGAACGATGATGCGGGAGCAGCCTTCATTGTAAAGACGTTTTCCTCTTCAGCATCAACTGCAAATGAGTTGTAGCTGGTGGACCCGGGGGAGGACACTGATGGAGAAGCCGGAATGGTCTCGAGGGCGGATGACTTGAGGGAAAGGCGAAGCATGGGAGGCTTCTTGCATGGCCATGACTCAGTGTTTCTCAGCGAACTGGACGATCTCTTTGAACGTAGAGAGTTCGTTGGTGAGTCCACTAGCGTGGAGTCGGAGCAGGACGAAGCAGGGAAATCCGATGATTCTGCGCTTTCTATCGAGGACAGAGAATCTATTGATGGTCTGGGACGCATTCGGTGGGTCCGGCCGTTCGGCGGGAGCACGACGTGATGAGGGGCTAGGAATACATCGATTAGCACCGAAAAACATAGATCTAGTGCTTATGCTTACCAGGTGCGTTAACGTTATTGGAGTCAATGAGGCGAGGCGTAGTACCGAGAACACGCCTGAGCTTATCAGCAGAGCGAAGGAGCTGACTGCGCTGCTGAGGGGACAGCCTATTCGTCGTAGGGGGAGGAGGAGGGAAGACCACTTTTACAGGCTTAACAGAGTCAAAGGATTCGGAGTCAAAAGACATGATGCTGGGGGAGGACATAACGAGAAGGACGATCGACAGCTATTGTAGGAAGAGTCTTATAGTAATGAAAAAGAAGCCAAAGCTAGAAGCCGCAAATTCCAAAGCCGCCTGTCTTCAACGTGTAAATCCTGAATCACAGTGCCAAGGTGAAGAAGGTGAAGACGTTTCTGAGAGCTCCTGAGTCCCAGAGTGGACGGCGGCAAGGGGATGTGGGCAGCCACGGATCCAGCAAGGTCTCAGTATACATACATCCGAAGAACAAAAAGAGCCTGTATGTCAGACATCCGACAGCTATTGTCCATAACCCCAGTACGATCAGGGCACTTCAGCCAAATCCAGCCTATCCCAATTGTGTACGAGCAGACGCACAACCGACATCAGACACCAAAGCGGAAGGAAACAATAGTGGTAACACAGCCACACCCTTTGTTGGAGCATGGTCCCGACCAAGAATGGACCTAGGTCGGTCATGGGAATGTTCTATGACAGACGCTTGGGCGCTGCGTATTCGACAACGATCAAATGAAGAAGGGTAAGGAAGACAGGAAATATGATACCTGACTCGTTCCAAGTACAAACAAAATGATTATTCCAGAGGGTATTACAAAAATATGTACAATAGTAATCCATACAAAGTCAAAAGGAAAGGCTTTTCTCATGCTAACAAATTGAAGGTCTTCCCAATGATGTACTGCAAGCCTTCTAGCCTCGGAAGGTCATGGCCGCCATCTGTCGTCTTTAGCAGACTAACAGTTCTATCGGCAGCTTTAAACGTTTCTAGGGCCCCGAAATTCTCTATATTTGAACGGGAAACGAGTTGACTGCGTGCTTTAGCCCTGACGGCCTGTTGAGCGACAATTTCGTCCCATTCGGAATGACTCATCAGAAGAGGATTGTGGACGGCCGGCGATGGTGGAAGGTAGCCGTCCAGTAAAGCATTGAAGATCACGGTTGAGTGATCATGGTGTATATCCCAGTCGTCCTCTTTGCACAGAGGTCAGACTCAGGTAAACATCTATTGGGGGGTCTACACACCTGCATGAGCAACAAGAATGGAGCATTTGATTTCCTGGTGGAACGATCTCAGCGTCGAATGACGAATTCAGAAGCTAAAGCTACCGACCGGAGCAATGGTCAACGTATCAAATTTATGAGCAATGGACCAGGTCAGGACTCCTGCAGGGGTTGTTGATAATAATTCGAGTAGTTATGATCCGCTTCAACTCACTTGGAACGAATGGAAGCATGGCCAATGGCTTCAACAAAGGCAGGAACCCGAAGAGGTGATACTGGCTCATCAGTAGCCTTATGGAGGAGAAAGGCTGCAGCAAAACAAATGGTGAGCAAGTAGATAGGAACGAGCGAGAACAAGTTCCTCACCGACATGAGGACAAGTCCCCTGGGCGTAATACCCGCTCTCCCCAAGTCGGCTCCCAACAGACTTGCGATGGCGGTCCCCAAGCTATGTCCAACGATCAAGATATCCTCAGGTTTCGTCCCTTGCTCAATGAGGTAGTCCCATCCGGCTTTAGCATCTCTCGAGACACCTTCCACAGTTGGTTCGCCTTCACTATCCGCAAAGCCGCGGTAGTCAATCGCCAGGATATTCGCGTCGAGACGCGCAGTCAAAGCAGTGTACACGTTGATACGGAGCTGCAGGGCACGAGTCCCAGTGTTTCCATGTAAAAATAGGATGGCGGGCTTTGAACGCGCCGCTGCTGGAATGTCGTGTTTCCTGGATACGTTGGAAGGTGGGAAGGGCAGTCCCTGATAGAACTTGTCTGAGAAGATGAACCAAGCTCCAATGGTGACATTATCTGAGCTACGAAGTTTGAGATTAACGGTCTTTCCAGCTGCACGAAGAATGACGTTAGTCGCGTAGACAGAAAGTTGGAGCTTTCACTGAAAGACTGACGTGCTAGACCATAACTCTCTGGACGGTCGAAGCGGTTATAGCCAAACCAGTCGATGCGATGAGCATAGACGACGCTGTACGCCACGCGCTATCAGCTTGATGACGAGGGTCGCTTCGAGGAAGAACTCACTGTGTTTGGATAAGCGGTGTCATCACAAGCACCACGCCGATGCCATAGAGTATCCCCAGTCCGAGCAGAAACGCTTGTGCTTTGAGAAGAAATTTGCTAGGAGCATTGGAACCCGACTTCGTAGACGACATGGTGGTGGTATCGATAAGGAAAGGACAGGCGCTCAAAGAACTGAAAGGAATGTGTATAAAAGGTTGCCGACAGCAGAATGACCAGTCAGACGTTTCACAGAACAATCGGACCGAATAGCTGATGGCCCAAAATGACAGCCAAACAAGGTCATGACCACGGTCACCACCTCGGCCACGATGCAGGCCTCAGCACACTACCAGAACTTACCATAAACATTGATACGGAACATGGATAGTTATCGATGAACATAAGCTTTGGGGATTTGATCAGATCCAAAAAGAAGCAGTATTTATCAAAGGGGTATATCATAGCAAAAGAAATCTAGAAATACACGAGAACACAAAGATGAGAAGCCGCAAATCCCAGCAGAGAAAGTGTATGCAAAGAACATGAAATAGATCAGGGACTCAACGGCCTCAACTGGCTCTGAGCAAACACCTTGAGCCAATTGTCCCCCATATCCTGCTTGAGCGCTTCCAACCTCTTCCTGTAAGCATCTGCGCTATCCCTCGCCTCCTCAATCCCCGATGCCTCTCCAGGTGCAGACGGTGGCTCATACACCGATGCGCTCACCCGATTCTTCCTCGCTCCAGACCTCGAACCCATAGTCCCTGATCTCTGCGGTGGCCTCCGCATGGAACCCGAACCCTTGGGACTGACGCCAATGACTTCATCCCCAACGGATGAAGGTTTGAATGAGAGGTCGTCATTGAAGTCCACCGAAGCCATGGAAGGTATGAACTCTGTCTGGTAACGGCCATGCCTTGATCTCGTCACTGGCTTGGGCTTCTGGGGTGATTCCGGAGTGACCGTGATATTCGACGATGTGGGTGTCACGGTAGCTGTGGACGAGCTTCGGTCGATTGCTGAAGGTGCGAGCAAGCCCTCTGTGCTCTCGGCCTTCGTCCCCGCCTCCTCCACAAGATCCTCCTCAGGCTCAGCTGTTAGCGTTCCCATCTGACCCCACTTCGCCTGAGGAGCAGGCTGGGGACTAGCTTCCCTCGCCTTCTTCTTCGCAGGTTTCAACTTTTTCTGAACTGAAGAAGCGTCCGACCTTTCCCGTGAATGGAAACTTGCCCTTCCATCACTCTGCTCGCCACCATCCAGGTCAACAATACGCTTCACCTTCTTCCTGCGAGCTTTCGCCCCGGCTGGGCCAAGATAAGGCGAGGCATTCGACGACGGAGGAGTGGGGTATCCGTCTCTGGGAGGGGGCGATGTAGTCGCGGACGTGCTAGGGGAATTGGTGTGCGCATGATTGACTGCAACGACTGGTGGTGAATATGCCACCGAAGGCGGTCGCGACGACGACATCTGGGCTGAGGGCGCCTGCGAGAGGTTCTTCTTCTCGTAGAAGCCAGGCTCCGCTCCGTCCAGCTTGACGGTCTTGCCTTCCTTCCAGAAGTGGTCAAAACACGCCACTCGGTAGTTTTCCTCCACCTCGGTGAATGGGTTGCCCTCGATGCGTACGTCTGCGATATTTGGCAGAACAGCTAGTCTCCCGATTTCTGCGCTCTCGTCGATGTAGTTGCCGCGTAGGTCTACGCGTTCGAGCGCAGTGAGCCGTTCAAGTCCACAGATCGACTCCAATCTGTTCTGGGCAAGATTGAGATACAGGACTTGGCCTAGGTTCGTGTAGATTCCCAAGACGGAGTCGATCATGTTGTCGGCAAGGTTGAGAGATACGAGGTTGTAGAGCCCACCGAGACCAGGAGGGACGGACACGAGGAGATTGGAGGAGAGGTCGAGGTGGGTAAGTGATGTCAAGTAGTTGAGCGGGTCCGTCGGGAAGAAGGTTAGACCATTGTCTGAGAGGGAGAGGTGCTTTAGGAATGCCCATTTAAGCGAAGAAAGCTGAAGGTTGGGGGTAGGGGACTCTGGTGCGATAGAAGAGCCTGTATCTCCTTGAGCCTGATCATCGGCCTCCGCGCTCTCTTCCCCGTCTGTATCCTCCACAACCATGTCAGGAAGTCGGGTGGCAAAGAAAGTCGGCTCTGCATCCTTCGGAATTCCTCGTGGTATCTTCCTCCTCCGTTTTCGGCTCGTACTCCCTTCCCTCCTCGCCTGATCATCAACCACTGCACCAATGAAGATGTCTGAGACGTCCTCGAGCCCACTCTTCTTGATCTTCAAACTTCTCAAACTCTCCGCCAGCTTATCCCACCCGAGTAATGTTCTCGGATCAATGTCGACGCATTCCAAACTATGGAGCGTCTTGAAGACGTCGAGAGGAATGGCGTTCTGATTCGGTGCTTCGTTCGCTAACTCCGCAATGCCCTTCTTCTCCGGTGCTTGTATCGATAATGCCGGGACTTTAGTGAAACTGCTGTATATGTATTTGAGCTCTGAATCGACACTCGGGGGCTCCGGTTTGCTCCACCACCCTCCTCCGAGTGACAATCCCGAGACCACAGACAAAGACGTGCGTATCGAGGCCAAAGACATTGTCTCCGACTTATCGACGTCTCCTAGCACGTTGATGTAGCTCATAGGCCTTGAGGGGCTGTCAATTTGAACATCCAGTGTTCCGACGTCAATTCCTAGAGCTTCTAGCCGCATAAGCACGTAGAATAATCGGTGTGTGTCCATCGTGAGTGTGATGGGCTTGGGAGGAGGTGGGCCAGCATGGGAAGTGGCATCATAGCCAAACCAGCCCAAAGGGTTGAATACAGAGATGGCCTCAGCCTTCTGGCCGGGTTTGTGTGCGGGTCGTCGTCGTAGCTGAAGTCCTGCCTCAGCCAGGCTCTTCTCGTTGGTGCGAATGAACGTCGCGAGCCTTCGTAGGTACTCGTCGCCTGGTTCGTGCTGCATCCTGATGGCAGGAGGTGAAAAGGAGGTAACAGTGCTGCCGGATGTAAGTTGGTTCTTAAGGTCAAGACCACGCTTTCTTGGGCTGGCAAGCAGTGAGAACGTGGAATGCTGCTGGTGGCCCTTTGGACGTTGCTGGCTTGGGTGCCGTCACTGTGGACCCCAGCGTTGACGGCCCTGCAGAATTGGGGAAGATCAAGGTCGATTATAAAGGACACAGCCACAGATACTGTTAGCACTACGCGTCCACCATGAAGATTACCGTAAAGACCACAAATCAGAAAGTTTTCTCGGTAGGGCTCAAAATTGGCCTGGATTTGTAGATTATATGATACTAATACTGCTTAGGTCGAAGTTGAACCAGCAGAGACCGTTGGACAGCTCAAAGAGAAGATCCAAGCAGAACAGGGTCACAATGCTGGGAGCCAAAAGATAATCTTCGCTGGTGAGTGGCTTGAGTACTACAAGAACGCCGTCCTTGAACTCTGAAATAGGTAAAATATTGAATGATGCGACCACCATCGACTCTTGTGGTATCAAAGAGAAAGATTTCCTAGTGCTTATGGTTTCAAAGGTATGCACTCATTGTTCTGCATAATCGTCCACAGCATCTCATTCGATCGTAGCCCAAGCCTACTCCTGCACCCGTACCAGTTGCTGCTCCAAGCACTCCTGCTGCTGCTGCACCAGCTCCTCCCGCACCAACACCCGCTGCTGTACCTGTACCAGCAACATCACCTGCCCCTGCCGCACCCGCTGCTGTCCCGGCTCCAGATGCAGCACCCTCTGCCGCTGAATCTTCTGGCGGTGGTTTGGGCGATAGTTTCCTCTCTGGAGATCGTCTAAATGCTGCAATTGATCAGATTGTTGAAATGGGTTTCCCCAAGGAAGAAGTCCAGCGGGCCATGAGGGCTAGTTTCAACAACCCTGACCGAGCTGTCGAGTACTTGATGACTGTGAGGACCTGTGCCTTCTTTTGGCCTCGTCATATTCTGACATTCAGATATCTAGGGTATTCCTGAACACCTGGCACGAGAAGCCGCCGGACCCTCAGCACCCGCTACACGACAACCTGCTCAGCAGGGCACAACTCCTGCCGCTGCTCCCGCTCCTGCTCAGGGGGCTCAACCTGCAGCAGCTCCCACTGGTGGTCCACAGAACCTCTTCCAGGTAAGTTCGAGCTTTCGTCCTACCAATCCCTGAACTGACTGACCACTTCTCTCAGCTTGCCCAGCAACAACAGCAATCGGGAGGCAGTGCCGCTGCAGGTGCTGGTGCCGATATTGACATTGAGGCTCTGCGCAACAACCCAATCGTTCAACAAATTCGACAGCAGCTTCTCGAGAACCCCGAGGGCGTACAGCCTTTGATTCAAAACCTGTTGGCCACCAACCCAGAAGTCGCTGATACACTTCGAAGATTCCTCAGCAATCCAGATATGTTGATGAGGCTGTTCGGTGATGTCATGCCAGAGGGCGCCACAGGAGGAGGTGAGGGAGGACACCAGATTCAAGTTACTCAGGAAGAGATGGAGACTATTGAACGGGTAAATCGGAGTACCACTCTTGCCCTCGTTAACCCCATTGCTAATCTGGAATTTCACAGTTACAAGCCCTAGGATTCACACGAGGCCAAGTCCTTCAGGCCTTCCTGGCTGCTGACAGGAATGAGGAGCTCGCAGCAAACCTTCTCTTCGATGGCACCTTCGACGTGGAGGAGGAGGAACCCACCCAGGGCGGTAATCAGTAGAAATGTAGATAATCACATTTGTTGTGTATGTGGCTGTGACGACTACCTTACGGTCTCTTTTCTCGAACTGTCATGTCAACATGTTACCAACACGAAGCTTCTTCGCCGCTCTGGCGTGCGTGTGTGTGTGATTCTAGATCTGTCAAATTCGAATATCACCGCCTCGAGGTTGCTGTTCTGTGATAAATATGAATATTAATGATGACCCACGTCGTGTGCTTCTTCTTCGGACGTCTTTGCAGTTGACTGCTATGTACCATATGCTGGCCAGGAGCCCCAGCCTGCTTTTTATCTTTCTCGCTTTCGTAACCCCTCACGTTTTGGGTGACATTCGTCCGTTGCCATCCCAGGACTCGGTCACCGATTACGCACCCAGCGTAAATGTAGAATGCCCAGACTTCTCAACAACCTCTCTCATCCGCGAGTTCACAGCAGAGAACCAGACCCTACACCCTAAAGAGCTCGAATACATCAATGAACGAGCTGAAGAGGCTCTCCCAGATGCTTGGGAAGACTGGTTGGGTGACGACGACGCCAAGCACGGGTATAACCTATCGCAGTTTCAGGTATTGCCAAAAGTCGGGATAGCCATTCCGGGCGGAGGGTTGAGGGCTGCCCTATACGGCGCTGCGACTCTGAATGCCCTAGATGCAAGGAATGATACAGCAAAAAAAGCCGGAACGGGAGGGCTACTTCAAGTTGCATCTTACATGACTGGCTTGTCAGGTAAGCGTTATCACACCAAGACCTGGTTCGTGACTAACGGGGTTTTTTTAGGTGGCTCGTGGGTTACGGGATCGCTTTTCTTGAACGACTGGCCGAAAATACACGATCTGGTTCTGGGAGATGGGGACGACTTGGATGGCTGGCTGCTAGACTTAGACCTTGTCACGCCGGACGGGATCAATCTGTTTTCGGAGGACAACCAGTACTTCTTCGGGAGCATACTCTGGAGTGTCATGGCTAAAGCAAATGCTGGAATGTGAGCCTCTCCGTCTTTGAAGATCTATTGTTCCTAACGTCCACTACAGCGATACCAGTCTCACAGACCCATGGTCCCGAATGATTTCTTATCACTTCTTGAACCAGACCGACAGGAAGAACTTCTTCACGAACGATTCGGCGCATGGAGCTGGCCAACTATGGTCAGACGTACCTAATATTCCAGCTTACCAGCAACACAAGGCCCCTTTCCCGATTATCGTAGCCGATTCGCGGCCGGTCGGGTCGAATCTTACAACTGCACTTTCTTTAGATTCCACCGTATATGAGGTAGGCAGTACAGCAAACTTCTGGGATACCTCCCTCATCATCACCCCCTAGATAACGCCTTTCGAGCTGGCCTCCTATGATCCAAACCTCTCAGCCGGGATGAACCTGACATATGCTGGCACCCACCTGACCCACGGAAAACCCGACAACGGATCTGCATGTGTGACCGGTTTTGATCAAGTAGGCTTCGTAATGGGGAGCAGTGCCAGCTTGTTCAACGTAGGTGATGCTGTGTAGCTTCCATCCGTCAACGCTAACGCCTACATCCCCTCACAGCAAATTCTAGACTTCGCGCATAACACCATCTATCAATTCAAATCATCAGACGCAGCCGGCCTGCTGTATGTCCTCAAACGCCAACTCCAGGAAGTCCGAACCCGCGCAGATGATGTCGCGAATTGGCCAAATCCTTTCACAGGGCTGAAAAACACGACTTTCCAGGATTCTGACAAGAGATGGCTTGAGCTCATAGATGGTGCATCAAATTCAGAGAATGTCCCATACGGTCCGTTGTTTGTCAAGGCTCGGGGGGTGGACGTTATTGTCACCATCGAAGGCAGTGCAGATGAGGTGCACAATTGGCCAAAGTAGGTCTTCTGATGAAGATGATATTTCTATTCTCACCGGATTCTACAGCGGAAGCAGCCCGATAACAACCTCGACGCGGTTGTCGACCCTGTTAAGGTCATCCCATCAGCAATTCCCGCCTATTCCCCAACGACCTGACGACTTTGTCTCATTCGGGGTCAATGCTCGACCGACGTTCTTTGGATGCGATCCTCCACAAAGCCCCGCCGAATATCCTTTGGTCATTTACCTTCCAAGTGCACCTCCCTTCAATGGTGATAACCCAGTCACTAAGTACGTCCACCTTCACCTATACCTTACATGAACCCCGGCTGAACACACTGCAGCACTGCGACGTTCAAGCTCTCATACACGCGAAAACATGTTTCCCTCTTCCTTGACCAAGTCATGAACAATACTATATCTGGCTTCAAGCCTGGTACAAACTCCCCGGACCCCAATTTCGGAACGTGTCTCCAATGCGCTGCCATTGATCGTGCACGCCTCAAATCGAACCCTGTGATACCTCGCTCAGACGCATGCTCAGCATGCTTCAAGCAATATTGCTTTGACCCTTCAAACCCTCCCTCAAAGTCCCAGCTTCCGAATAGGAAGCTAGATTTTGTCGACCCCGATCCCCAGGGCTTGGATAAAGTCGAAGGATTCTTTCATAAAAACAGGTTCGCGTTATTAGGAGGTCTATTTGGACTAGTGGCTGTTATAGCAGCTTTGATAGCTGGAATGTAAGTGATCTCATGTATGGTTTGGCTCATATGCTCAACGGTTTTGCGCAGAATTTGGTGGAGAAGGCGCCAGGCGTCGAAAGTCTCGTACAAGGTGGTGGAAGATTTCCACTATGAGGAACCGGATCTCCCTATGGGTAGGCAGAGGTACTCTGATTCCCCCAGGCCAGAATCCTACGAGTTACCTCATCATCGTTGAGGTTCTTTGCATCTCTTTGCATCTCATTCACATACTTTTGGACGATAATAGAGCAACACGGACCAGTCATTTCTTTTTTTGGTAGACAGGACCAATCATGTATTTAATTATTCCAGCGACCTAATAGTATCGAGTAGCTAATAGCGATATGCAATACCCTTACTCCGAGTTACAGTTCTGAGTTCAAGATTCACCAGGCTATCTACGGAGAATGAATCACCATGTAGCTTGCAAAATCTCGAAATCTACGACAGATTTGTATTCAGATTGGAGTGCAGCGCATCTATCTCGACGCTATCCGGAAGGTCTCCTTAGTCCCATCAGTGAGAGCCCTGGTAACGGTCCGTCTAAAGTGGCGCGCGAAAATGTAGGCCTTGTCCCGCCATTCCTTCCCTTCTACATATCTACTGGTGAACTCGGCGGCCAGATTTGAATCACCATCCAACTTCTCAGGCAGCATCTTACTGCCATGAAGGATGAAAATCCCGCCGTAGCCGACGCTGGTTAGTTAGGTTAGAGACCAAGCCACCCCGAACTTGGGACCCATGTGAATGGGCCCTAAAGTTTGTGCAGAGCGGGTAGTACTGGACGCACTCCTAGTATTATGGATTGAGGGGTGTCTATTGCCGAAGAAGATGCCATCTTGCTTAGGCTGGTCGGCTTAGACTTGGTAGAGCCACGGCCTGACAAATCCCAGACATCACCGATGAACGACCCGGGGGCCAAGACGTGTCGCAAGGAAACCAGCACCTCACACTGACCACTAAAGGAGTCCGCGAGGAGACGGAGGGTTGAAGCGGCAGCAGTGGATCTTTGGACACTCCCGGTTAAGCTCCCGATGTAATTAGACGGCCTAACGCGTACCTATTACACGCGAATACATCCCCGTAGTTGTAAGCCATTCATGATGTCGTCTGCTTTTGAGGCAAAACCAGTGGATTTGGCGTTCATGGAGAGGACCATATGAGTGGTCTCTGGCAGCGCCACAAGAATTTGCAGCTGTGGTTCGGCTATTGGTTTCTGCTCCTTCCCTGATCTAAATACCTTGGCCAACTCGATACCTATAGTTCTAGGATGCCTACGTTTCCAATACCTTTACCTGGCGATTCCTTCCAGGCCGGGTTCACTACCTCAGTGGCGTTCAAAGAGGCTGGTCACCCCGGATCGCAGCGTATCCATTACATTCCACTCGACGGCAATGCAGACAAAGCTCTGGGTGTGCATAAGGTAACTTCGAGGACCACACATACCATCGTAGAGCCTCCTAAGCCTTCATCTGTCCTGCCGCCATCTCGCGATTCTCACCCGCCTCTCCCAGAAAGAGCATGGGAGGCTTACTATCCTAAGGGCAGCATTAATCCCAGTGCCTCTATTCCAGGTGGTTTCGGATTCTATCTAAGCGGGCCAAGTTCTGGAATCTCCGGGTTTCGTGAAAGACTAGATCAGGGTGCGAAAGAGGTTGTATTGGGCTATCGAGTCATGTTTGAAAATGGATGGGAGTGGCGAAAGGGAGGGAAATTACCTGGCGTCTGTTAGCTTCTTTCCTCAAACATAGCTGGCTACTGTGCTCATGGTACTCCCTTCAGTTGGAGGCATAGGTGATCTCGCCTATGGATGCACAGGTGGACGACAAGATAAACGGTGTCAATGTTTTGACCTGCGACCCATGTGGAGGTGACCGGTCTTCAACCCATGCAAGCTTATTTCTGCCTCGCTGATTTGGTGTCATTGTCCAGGCAGAACGGGCTGGTAGAACTCTACACTTACCTGCCGCTGACCTCGAACAACGCAACTCGCCTTCTCCAAGTCCCTCCAGAATCCAAAGCCAATAATGATTATGGATATTCAGTGGGACGAGGTGGTGGCAAACTTGACATTGCGATTGGGAAATGGGTGAGTATCGCTATCAGAGTCAAGATAAACGAACCTGGTGAAGAGAACGGTAAGTGCATCCATCCCTTCTATACCGCATATAATGATCCTTCTATAACAGGGGAGATCGAAATGTTGCTGGATGGGCAATCCATAATCCGGGCTGACGGACTGACGATCTCTGAAGCACCAGAAGCAAGAGTAAAGGGGATGCATTTTCAGACATTTTTCGGAGGTACGGATATTGCCCTTTACCTTATTGCTATCCAGACTAATGTAACATTGTATCAGGCCATACAGAAGACTGGGCATCCCCGAAAGACCAAAGGGCCTGGTTCGCGGACATCTCAGGAGTGATTATCCAATGAAAAATAGTTGGTTCTTGTTGAGAATTACATTATGTATCATAGGTGGTATATGTTCGATAGCGAAAGCAATGCATATATTTGTAGAAATGAAGGGTAAATCGTAAAAATAAGTGTGCTCATAAAAAGTCGTCATCATGGTTCCTCATGAAATCTCATCTAATGTCATATCTCCAGGTATGTCTTCCAATGCTGAAGGGGAGAAACCCTCCGTCAAGCCCATGTTCTCCTTCACATCGTTACTCTGACTCGATGCCTGGCTAGAAGGACGACTCGAGCTAAGGCTGCGGTTGTGGCTTCCAAGCGGCACTCTTGATACCCGTGTCATATTCGATCGTGGTTTCTGGCTGGTTGGTACCACTACAGAGGTGTACATGTCCAGCTCGTGCTGCAGTTCGTCGCCAAGAGCCATAGCAGCCTCATGTTCCCTTGTTTTCATAACCAAGTCCTATCAAATGAACAGAATCAGTAAATGACTGAAGGGGCCTGGATAAGGGCTTACATGTTTGACCTCCGCCAACTCTCTCCGTATACGATCAACATACAGGATGCGCTGGGCAGGATTATTATGACTGAGGATTTCGGCATTGAACTTGCTGAGTTTCAGTGCCTCGTCTTCCGCGAGGCGGTTCCTTGCAAGCAGTGCTCCGACTTCATCCGACAACGCATAATATGCTTCCTGATATCGCGAGGCTTCCGCGAGCTCGGTAGTCAAACTATGAAAAATGTGAGCTAAGTGCATGGCGCAAGCACGTAATAGTAAATGCAAGACTCACATGTCAATCTCATCCCTCAACGCCCGTTCTGCCATCTTCGACTTCTGGATAGTCGCAGTGCATTCCTTGACGACTGTTTTCTCTTTCTTCACCGCAGTTTCGCATGTCGCCGCTGCTTGAGCCATCTTCTCTTCCATATCCTTGACTTGACGGGACATGGTTTCTGCGGAGGTCTTGATCGAAATGACTTCTCTCGTCGCAGTCTCGAGCCGCCCCTCGAGTGTGATTTTCTCATCTCGTAGGTGGCGAAGCTCAACAGCGTTTTCTTCAAGGGTGGTTTGAGTCCTGGAAAGGGCCTGGGAGTAGCCCCGAGACATGACCTGCTCTTCCCGCAATTGTGCATCGAGAACCAATGCTTCGGGGAAGATATTCCGGCAAGATAGTCGGTAAAAATTCGAAAGGGATTCGGTGACATCCCTCGAGATGATCATATCGTCTCTTTCCCTTCGAGCCAAATCTGTAGACATGGTGTGCACCATACCACGGAGAGCCATCTCAGAGGCTAGGGATGTCGACTGGGAGGACGCCTCGGCCAGAGCATCCTGCTGGAAGGCTGCCATCTTCTCCATCTCGTACAGTTCCGTCTGCAACGAGATGTTCTTCTCCTTGGTCTGTCGTATTAGATATGCGAGCTCGGTGACCTGACTCTCCGAGTTGAGAAGCCTCCTCTCCAAAGTCAATCCACGTAGCTTTAGCCTGACATGGTCGTCCTGTAGCTTCCGGTGAGTTGCAAGAGGTATGCTCCCGGATGCAAGCCGGCCATATTCTTTAGCGACACGCTTTACGAGGTCTCTGTGAGATTCGAGCTGCCCCAAAAGCTCCTGCTCCCTCTCATCTGCTTGCTCCCTGATTCCTTCCAAGGCCTCTTGGGCGGAGGCAGAAAACTTGCTTTCCACCTTCTTCATCTCGGTGCGGACTTTGGCGAGTTCGGCACCACCTTTCTCTTCGAGCTCTTTCGCTTTCCTTTCGGCAATTTCGCGTTTCTTCGTCTCGGAGGCCAGGTTCTTCTCCAATTCGGTTATGTGCCTCTGCTTCTCCTTGAGTTCCTCCCTCCGCCTAGCGTCCGATGCTTCCAGACATTTCTTGGCCTCGATTGTCTCGCCTTGCTTGGAGACAACACGGGCACGCTCATTCTCCGCTAACTTGAGTTTGAGCTTCAAGTCTTTGACTTCGGCCTCTCTGGCTGCTGAGGTCTTCTTCAGTTCTTGGACATGAGCCTCAAGAAGGTCAATCTGTTTCTTCTGCTTGTCGAGGCGATCTGTTTGTTCTGTAGTAGTCTTCTGGTACCGAGAGAGCTCTGATTTTAGCTTTTCGCTTTGCTCTTGATGCTAGAAGTGGGTTAGAATGGGGAGTGTTACAGTATAGATTGCGGTTACTGACAGTCTTCTTTCCTTCCTGATGGACATGTTCGAGGTCATCAACTTTACGTTGAAGGGCAGCATATCGTTCTGCTAGCGCCTTGTATTCAGCTTGTGTCTTGGCAGTTCCAGGTATGGGCTTAGCGGATTTCTTGTCATGTTCCGCGACGGTATTACTTGATGCTGAAGGTTGCTTTAGCCTACTGCAATAGCTCAAGAGCCGGATAAACTCTGACCTGATCCTTCTAGTTGTCTTTCCTTCGAAAACCTGTCAGTTTTCTCGAGAAAAGCACCACGTTTGTATGGCTGCTGGGGCGTGTCTGGATCGAATAAGTCGTGTTTTCACAAGTGATCGAAGCTTTGTGACTTACGGGCTGGTACATTGTAAGCGTTTGGACCTGGCACTTCTGGAACTTTATTGGGCTTTAGCTTCTCGTATCTCCCTTCAAAAATGAAACGTATACGTACGCTTCACGGGCTCGAACCTTGGCCCTTTGGTGAACATGGTCTTGAGGACTTGAACTTGGATAAACAACGGTAAACAACGCGCCCTTCGACTTCCGTCACGTGTAATCGGGAAACGGGCCGTTTCCAATGGCCGTCTGTACTTTGTCCCTTCACAATTGGGTTTAATATCGCCCAAACCAATTGAAAAGGCAACACAATTGCCAGGAAAAAAGTTGAATAAAGCCAAAAATGAATAAAATTCCGAATTTCCCGACAATGAGGCGATTAAGAGTGGCTAGTAACCGTGGGAAAACATTTCCATGACACATGGCACGGGAAACCTAAAGTTGGCGGCACGAATCGTTGTCCCTTCGCCGAGCTTCACGACGCCCACAGACTTTCTTTCAACAACCACAACGACCATGGCTGTTTCTCCGTCGGCGGCAGCTGACCCTTCGTCTCAGACGTCGACTCAAGACTCTTCGTCGCCATCTGAAAAGGCTCTCTCGGCGAACAAGTCTCTATCTGAGCCCTCATCCGACGGCCAGCAACATCCAACTCCAAATGGTATCCCAGGCCAGCATACAGACGCTCAAAATACCTCTTCAACAGAGCTTCCAAATGCCTCAAGCAAGCCTACGGATACTGAGGGCCCTTCATCGTCCTCAGGACAGGTACCTGCTGCGTCTGAGTCCTTGTCTGGCGCCGCTCTGGCCCAGCCCTCAGTACCTGGTCCCTCTCCAGATACTACACGTGAATCCCCGTCTGCCAGCCAAAAAGACATAAATAAGGGAACGAAGTCAACTGCTTCGTCATCGAAGGCAGCCAAACCTTCCACAGCGAACGGTAACGGAACACACAAATCCGGAGCTTCTCGGCCGCAGAAAAAATCAGTTCTGTCGAAATTCCTTCGCATTCTTATTCCCTGTGCATATCCAGACGCCGCGACGCATCCTATTGAGCTTCGCAACGAGTCGTCTTCCGCTGCTACGCCAAAGGAAAAGTCAATTGCACCTCCCACTGAGAAGACACCTTCTAAAGAGAAGCCGGCGGTTACTTCTCCTGCTGCCGAAGAGCCTATTCCTTCCACTTCCACCAACGGCACTAAGGTAACCTCAACCGAGGACGACCCAGCAGCTCCAGCGACACCTCCACCAGAGCCAGAGACCGTCGTCGTACCACCATCAACACCTCCACCACAGTTACTTCCTCTGGAGGAGACGGAAGGTGTCACTTCGGGTGCTGTACAACCCCCCGGGTCGACCGGCGATGTCTCTCCGACGTCAGACCAGACACGGCATTCACAGGATTTAACACCACGGGGTGATGAGGAGTCAGAAGGTTCAAGCTTCACAGAAGATGAATTGCATGACCATGAGCTCGATGAACTTGAAGAGGAAGAAAGATTAATAATGAATGGAGGTGCAGGCATCCCCATCGGCCCAGTGAGTATTTGCCTTTCACGCATGCATTGACCCATCGTACTGATCGAGGTTCTACAGGATGGTGTTCCGCGGCCCCTTCTCCCACCTATTGCTCCTCAACACGTGGGGAGGAAATGTCTTGTTCTAGATCTTGACGAAACTCTAGTACACAGCAGTTTCAAGGTGAGATTTTCTATTCTTAGCCTTCCCGACATCTGGCGTTAATTCTCGTTGCTAGTCACTACAACAAGCAGATTATGTTGTGCCTGTTGAGATTGAATACCACTGGCACAATGTCTACGTCATTAAACGACCCGGAGTTGATACCTTCTTGAAGAAAATGGGCGAACTATATGAAGTGGTCGTCTTCACGGCCAGTTTGAGCAAAGTATACATCTTCTTTCTCCTTACATGCATCATGAGCTAACAATACTATTGCAGTATGCTGACCCTGTTCTAGACAAGTTGGATATCCATCAAGTAGTCACCCACCGACTATTCAGAGAAAGTTGCTATAATCATAAAGGCAACTATGTTAAGGTTGGTATCCACCCCCACACTGCTATTTCATTCCGCTCATTCCTGGATTAGGATTTGTCCCAACTCGGGCGCCCGATCGCGGACACTATTATCCTGGACAATTCGCCCGCATCCTATATTTTCCACCCCAACAACGCCGTCCCCGTTTCCTCCTGGTTCAACGACCCGCATGACACGGAACTGACGGACCTGATTCCCTTCCTGGCCGACCTTGCGAACGTCGAGGATGTGCGAGCAGTTCTGGACGGCGCCCGGTGATGAGTTGATGACGGGTAGTACGGAGAAAGAGCATAGATATTCTCCTCCGCCACCGACGGACCATGTTCTCACCCCGCCGATCACCCCGCATCCCAAACAGGCTTAGAATCCGCTTCTAAACCTGTTATCTCTTTCTTTACGCATAATTGTCACTCTTTCAAATCTTGATTCTCTTGGTCCACGTCGCGCACATCGTCTCCGCTTTCTTCTCTTTTCTATCCGCAAGCAATTTCCAATGCAGTCTTCGCAACTTACTATACCCCACCCGCAACCCACGTTCCGAAACCACATCTCTTTTCGGCGTCTCGAAGAGAAGGCAGTTACCCCCGCAATCCTGGAAACGCCCTTTGATTGGATTCATCACAACACGGTCTCCCCAAATAACCTGCACAGCCCCTCAACGGGATGGAGGCGCCTTCACAATCCGCCAAGTGGGGATTGTCCCCATCACACTCCTCCAAACTGTTGATTCTGAACAGAACAAGCCTAGCGCCTTCCAACGCCAGCCCCAATCTTGCACCATGAGCGAGACTGTTGATACCAATACACGCGAATGCTCCGTGGCTTGTACCACCAGACCAAGGGCGCTCCTTTCCTTCGCTCCACGGACTTTTTAGACGCAGAGCACCTTGCACATTTTTCACGCGTTACCCGCATACAACACCTTGTTACTCATGATCATACCAAACTGAACATTCGTCTCCAATCATCTCTCGCAGTTCTCTTGACGACCTATATATTCCTTTTTCGCTGTCCAATCCTTTCGCTGTTTACGAACCTAATTCACGAAAATTGCAGACATGAAAGTTATGTGTACACGATTGCTTTTAATTCAATTGGCTTCAACCCCATTTCACGTTCGCATTGCCTCAAAACCTTACATGCTAGTGAGATCCGAGCTGGGTAGAGCTCTCCTTCGTTTTGCAACGACGTGTGATTCCAACGGAGCGCGACTGGAGACTAGTAGTAGTACTTTGAGCATATGCAATGTTAATGATATCGGTACATTTCGTACTTGACTGACTACCCCGATGACACGGCTGCTGCCGAGTATACCCGATATTTATTGAAATTTTATGATTTTAATGAATACATACGATGTCTACCTACCTACTATGAGTGGTTTGAAAGAGAACGGATATCATTAAAATGCAGAACAATTCCGACAAAGTCAAAGAACATTGTCGAGATTGACGCATTCTGATGAATTCCGAAGTCCGACTGATGGTCATCACGCCATTCGTCCGGCTACGCATCGGAGATCATTCAACTTCACGGACCGACCGGCAAAGTCCATCGCGTCTACTTTCAACGCCGGAACTTTGAATGTTTTTCCAAGTTTTCGAGAGCACGTCATTCTGGACCTCTCATAAACCATTCCCGCACCTTTCCTAACATATAAGGAAGGCCGCCGAAGTTGCCGAATGCCAAGATCTTAAAATTTACATGGTCTGTGCGTAGTTCTTTGTAGTATAAAAGTTGTAGCTAGTACATTGTGCAGAATTCAAGTATTCGATAGCCCAGATTCGGTATCACAACTGCGGGTGTGTTACTTAGATTTGAGACTGTGCGAAGCCTTCGATCTCGAGACTTATATTAGTTTTGTGATCATTTGATTACTGAGGGATTCCAATTGAAATATATTCAATTTTACACACACACATACATTTACATCGCTACCTAAGGGTATTTCGGTGTCTAAGAGTGCTATTCTACACGAGGCCCACGAATTCGGAGTCGATAGTTGTGGTTTTGGTTGTTAGTGAGGTTGGGTTAGCTCGACTCTCGCTATCTTATCTAGCCGCCGCTTACCTCTTCACCGATTGCGGGATAAAAGGAAACACCCACCTTCTCTGACTGAGGTGCGCAGGCAGAGGTTATGAAAGAGGTCATAACGGCTTCTTATAGAATATGGTTTAGGTACCTTCAATCAAGATTATGATGATAGTAATAGTTTGGTGATAATGCCCTGGATGAAGGTTAGCACAAACGAGTATAGAACAGACGAGGATATCAGCACCGTCATCCCCTCGAAGCGCCATGTTGCAAGGGTCTAGACTGCGGCGCTTACAGGACACGCCTACCCATGGCCTATATAGCACAGAGGCTGCATTGAGATTGGTCCACTTGTCTTTTTTCACTCCAGCTCACCCCACAGTGCTGGGCTGACAGCCGGGTCTGGTGGTCCATAGCTGCAAAGCATGACTTTAAGTATGCCAGCGTACAACTACTTTCATTGTGCCGTTGGAATGGCCTTTGTAGGTTCAATTAAATCAATCTGTTCGGGCCCTCCAAGGGACCTCAGAACTATTCGAATTCCCAAGAGCCAAGAAGGTCAACTTCAATTTGATCTGACCGGTGTTGCGATCAATGATTGCGCTCGGTGCCGAAACTCCGACCAGTGGCAAACGATGATACTGCAGCGTTCTGTCCGAGTCAAACGACCAAGTGAACGACGTTGTATGTTCGAAGTAAACAGAAAACACGAGGGCTTCATCGTTTCCATACCGGCGCAGATAATCAAACTGCTTTACCGGACGCTCTTCGCAGGAGTTCGTTTCGGAACTAGGCCAAACTGGGCACCAGACAAGCAACAAGCTCTGTATCACCCTGCGAAGGCCCTTGGAAATCGAACGAATTCCACCCAAAATCAATTCTTCTGTACAAGTGGTCATCTAATGCTCAGACCGCGTCCACAATACCTGTCCTGGGCGTAACGCTCTTGCAGACTAGCGTTCCTCGTTATGACAGGCTTCGGCCAAGGAACGACGCTCTTTCTGGAAGAAAGCTACGGCTAACCATACCACTACGAGGGGAACCTTCTGGCAGATACGAAACGTTCAAAATCCACTATCGTACCCGTGCTTCAATGGAGAGTGATCAATACCCCCTACGGAAACCTTCCCCCCCTCCCTTAAGGCCTTCCGATACGAGGCTGAAGCACATGTAAAGGAGGCGCTGCGTAGTTATTGCTATTCTCAAAAGACTAGGTTCTACCTTCATGACATCTATCGGCATGACCAAATCCTCACTTACGATGGTGGGGATGTCCACGATGTGGCTTGGCTTGGGGACGCGGTGTTTTATCCCACTCTGAACAGGCTCATTCGTTCGGCTTGTTCCAACTGGGAGGAAGAATTGGTCTCTGTAAGCACGCTTCGACCCACGCTATAACCAGCTTTTCTCACATATTGTTAGTGTGTAAAAGAGCTTCTCTACTCTAACGAGGGGCAGGCTTTTCTAGCCCATGGCAGCCGATACGCTCCCGAACCACGGCGGGGAAGCACCCGGCGCGAAGAACAACATCGACTAGGAAGCTGCGTCGAATTCGTTCTAGGAACAGCTATCCAGAAATTCCGCGTATGGGATATCCGTGATTTTTTTGACGAATTTGACGACACATTCAGACCTATCCTGTGTCACCTAGGGTCAGCGTATGATGAATTTTGGTACGTATTACTGTCCTTTCACACCTCGAATATCATCCTAAATCCTCTGTTCCCAGTCTGCTCAACCGACTGTCTTCGCATCACAAGCACGTCCTTGAAGATGACGAGCCAGAGTCTATGCCCGAGATCCAGCATCCTCAGAGAAATGGTATTCCACCACCGGAGCGATCGAAGACTGGCGACGAGCCTGCACAATCCATCCGAGCCGCAGATGCCCATCTCAAAGAGTCGAAGAAGATCGTGGACCGGATCTTCGCAGGCCAGCGCGCTACTCTTGGCGACATCACTAATACTCCTATGGTTTAAGGAATCTACAGCTATAGACATCTCAATATCGTTCAAACGTACCGCATATACCCGCATGCTATCTGTATATACCCATCCTAGCTACTATGTTCTTGAAGGCCACATCACACACCTAATACTTTACTGGATGTTCTACTTGAATAGAAATAAACATTCTCAAACACCTCCGGAGGCCCCATTACTGCAGTTATCTTAGCTTGAGACTTACTGACCAGGTTGGGCCCTCTACTAGTGACTGAACATATGCTGCACGCGGAATCATAACATCGTTAATTGTTGGTTAGAAATCACAAGAGACTCAAGAACTATTATCTCCCTAGTCATTTACTTCGTACACACAAATCCCTTCCCAAAGATCACCCCTTCTATAAATTGACAACAGGTTTATGAATTCAACCCGCCATTACTCACCCAACTCCAGCCGTCCTCCCACATTTATCGATAACCCGCACCGACAGGGGCAGTGGCCTCATCCTCGTCGTCCCAAGGACTGAAGGTGGTGGCAGGCTTGCGACTCATGGAAAAGGACTGCAGCCAGGACGGGAGTACCTTGGACATGTCACGTCCACCGTGCGGGGGCAACACAGGCGTGGTGTGGCTGTGAGTCGGGGAGGACGGCATGCTTCCAACCTCGCTCAAGCTGGGGAGGCGCTCAAGGCTGGTATTGGTCGAACCCGCAAAGGCGCGCTGAAGCACCTCACGCTCTGCCGGCGAAGGCGCAAACGCACGGGAGAACAGGTTGGTTGAGGTTGCCGTTGACGGGATGCTGTGGGTGCTGAGACCATTGGGGTTCAATGCATCGTAACCGGTGGATGGCGATTTCCTGGAAAGGCTGAACACTTTGGCATCGGGGTTCAAGCCTTTCTTCGACTTCTCCTTTGAGTTAGTCGAGAACCATCGCCTGGGGCCGGTCTTCTCTGCAACGAGTTGGCCGAACTCCTCTTCAGGATGCACATGGTTAGAGCGGGGGTCCGAGTTGGTGCGATGAATTGAGACACGTTGCATGCTCATGGGGTTGTCCGAAGTCATATAGTGACGACTGTCGGTGCTGTCCGTGAAAACTGAGCTGTGGATGGACACCGGCGAAGTACTGAGGGGGGAGAAGGATTGGTCCTGGTAATCATGAACACCATTGCCGATGGGTGCATACGAAGAGGCGTTGCGCCACTCCTTGTCAAGGTAAGCATCACTTTCCGACTGGAAGGACCTTGGCAAGCCCTCAGAGCTATCCAGGGAAGCGATAAGGGCAGAAGGTACCAACGACTGGCTTGTCGGGGAGATAATGGAACGCACACCGAAGTCACGATCAAGATCCGCGAACGGAGAGAACGTGGTAGTAGTGTTCTGGTAGGTTGTGGCCTGGGGACGCATTACACCGAACGAGTCCTCATCATACGACGGATAGCCGGTGCGAAGGGGCGCAGAACCAGTGGACGATGATAAACCCCGACGAGTGTGAGTGTTGGGTCCAAAAGCATTGATGTCGGCTTGATTGTCACGGGAAAGGGAGAGTCGACGGTTGAGAATGCTAAAGGGATCCATTCCGTTGAGTGACCTGGTCCTTGGGCGCACATCCGTATCCTGAGCTCTGTTAGTGAGGTCGAAAGGGTTGGGGACGATGTACGACGGAGACTCCGGCTGCGCAGAGATATGTGTAGGGGAGCCAGGAGCATCAGGGAATTGCCTAAGCTGCTGCTGCCGTTCCTTCGCTGCTGCTAGGTGTTCTCTCTCTGCCGAGACTTGCTCTTCGAGTTCACGAGCACGGTGATTAAGGGCGGTAACAACGTCTTCGGCAATCTTGAGCTCTTGCCTCTTGCGTTCCAAGGCCTCGATGAGCTCTTGTTCTGCCTCAGAGATCTCCTGCTCCGATTCCTTCATCGACTCTTGGTCATCTGTGAGTCGTTGATGTAGCTTGGAGATCTCCTTGTCCAGATTGCCAATACGTTGTGTCGCATTATCCCTAGCATTCTGCGCAACTTTGAGTTTTCTCTCAGCGTCACGCTTTAATGCTTCTGCAGCCCGTTTGGAGTCATCAAGAGTTTTTGTACGAGCTTTCGATTCCAATTTGGATGCCTCTTCCTGTCGTTTCCGTTCCCGAAGCGAGTCTACATCAGTTTGCAGGAGAGTGTGTGACTGCTGGGCACTGGCTTGGCATTCATTATACTGTCCGCGAAGCTCGACAAGCTGTGACTTTGACTGGTTTATTTGGCGCAAGACCTCAGCAATGCGGGGCGACTGATCGAAAAGTGTGGAGGGTGGTACCGACGGAAGTGATGCTCCAAGAGTGGGTTGATCCGAGGTTTGATTCTGTACCACAGGTTGGGCAGGCGTGAGATGGAGGCGGTCGAGAGAAGACCCTGGTGAATGTTTGGGTGTATGAAGGGGGAGCGACGCTGATTTAGGGAGGGGGGGTGGAGATGAACTGCGGGCTGGCGGTAGAGGTTGCTTCTGGGAAGGTCGTTCTCTATTCCTGAGTCGAGGAGGAGAGCCACGAGAGAGTAGATGGGGAGGCAAATTCTTGGTAGTGAATGGAAGACCTTGGTTTTTAGTGTCATCAGAATGCTCGTGATATAATCAAGGCGCGCATGCATACCGGTGCAATCGTTGAGCATATCCAGATTCTTGATGCTCAGGATCCCTGAACTCCATCCCTCCTCGTCCTTGCTCCTCGCAATCACATCTTGATACCATGCCTCGATAATACCACCACGCCACCAGTGACCAAATGCACCAAAGTACCACGACTCAGAGATTATCTGGGCATCTCGATCATCTGTCCTCGCGGATTTGGCAAGAGGAAGCATGGCTGCAA
The DNA here is from genome assembly GCA_944990035.1 of Clitopilus passeckerianus. NCBI lineage: Eukaryota > Fungi > Basidiomycota > Agaricomycetes > Agaricales > Entolomataceae > Clitopilus > Clitopilus passeckerianus. Next base: position 102,575 of record CALYLX010000137.1, read on the forward strand.
TTGTAAAGATGCCAAAGCTATGGAACACATGCTTTGGGGTTTTGAGAGATACCGACGCTCTGTTTGCGAAATGAAAGGCTGTAGAATGATCAAAATAAGGTGTTGGGGCATGACTACGCTGGGGAGTGCGTGAGTCATGATGCGATTTGAGGTCGTCTTCAACATGATCATCAAGACGACTGAGGTGTTGGCGAAAGGATTGCTCTGTGAGGTACGCGCGAAACGAATTTTCGGACGGGTTCGTGAGATATGCTGTGCAACGAGGCAAAGTATAAGCATGTAGCGTATGAAGAAAGGCCCGACAAAATGAACTTTTGCGGTTTTTTTCGAGCAGGAAATATACTCACCGAGCACCAAGACAATGATAACAAGAACCACCAAACAGAACAACGAACGAAGATCCGCTTTCGCAAAAACCGTGCCAACCAACTCTGAATATGGGGTCCGAAGGGACAATAGGCTCATTCCACCGATAGAAATGCTCATTACGATGAACCAAACGTCCTTCCAGAGTAATTTCGTGAGCTGAGAGGCGGGATCCCTGACCGAAACTGTGCTTTCAACTTGAAGCTGGGTCGACAGTGTTGAAATATGGGGACGACGTTAGCGGTCGTACCCCGTGCCGAAAACAAAAATCTTGAAGAAAAGGAGAAGTGGTTAAGCTGAGATCAACGTCCGCAACGACGGTAAACAACGTCGAGCGGAACGTCTGAGACGACGACGACGATTGTTTTGATGGAAGGGACGATAAAAAGTTTGGTCCCAGAGGCTTTTCGAGGAAAAGACCGTCAGGACAAACATAACAGCCCAAGATTATGTAATCTCAAAATTCCCACGGGGCTGTACTGCCCTGCCAAACTCCGTGATTTGCAATGTGCCGTTATGATTGTCATTTTCGGTCAAATTTCCAAATTTCATGGAGGAGCATGCAGGCCACGATGCCGATTGCCAGCAAATTCTTTCTCCGCATAAGGTTTAGCCTGCGGAAACCTTTGCCTCGATGTCGGACCGGGGTTCACCGAGGTAAGGTCATGTGATCTTGTCACCAACGCGTAACGCAAATCCAAAGAGCGCGACTTTGTAACGCTTACGACCATCGCCGCCAACGATGTCGGAGTCCATCATTCCTTGGATAGCTCCTTATTTGGTTGGCGTCGCTGAGGAACACGGCGCTAACGTTTCTGGTATCCCGACGTTCACAAAGAGGAAGAAGGTTCAGCTTGTTGAGGTGAGGTTGTTTCGAGCTGCAAGAGTGGCGGTATCTCACATTTGCGGACAAGTTCTTGACTCGTCATGAAGACGACGTGTTATGGGCAAGGATATCTGACAAAGAGCACATTCTACCAGTCAGATTCAGTAAACACGCGGTCGAGGAGTATAACAGGTGAGTCATACAACGTATCTTGACTATTGTGCTAAACTTGTATGATATTATAGGTCCCATCCTACGCGAATTACCAAGTATAAAACGTCAATAATACATATCAAGGATTTCCGACCTCTATCTACGCGTATACCACTGGGAAATGACAAGTTGACGCCTGAAAAGTATCTGGCTCTTGAATGTGATGCATTTGGTTCGATTGGCGCAGCTGGTGAACCAAGATTTGGCAACCCAAAACCGATTGAAAAGCACCCTGATCTGCTGGAATGGTCAGAGGGCCTGAAACAAGATGGGGGTGCGGGGTATGTATGCGTTTCTCCTTGGATATATCATCACTGACTCCTTGTTAGTAACTGTCTCAAGAACAGGAAACGGGCACAGATAGACCCAGTCCAGCCACCAGAACCGGTTCAAGTGTTGGCGGCGGCTGAGGAACCCGCGAAACCCCTTGCGAGCAAATCCAACGGTACTTCCAGCGAACCCAAGCCTGTTGCTCCCAAGATCCAGAAACGAAAGATACAAATCTTCTTCAACAGTTCCGAGGCTGAAGAGCAAGGGCATAAGATGAAATGGATTGTATGCGCTTTTTGTGTGCATATATATAGCCCACTCATGTAACATCGTAGTCTGGCCAGATGCTACGTCCACCACCTCGAGATATAGCTGCTGCAATTGCTGCTCTGAGAGGTAAATCATTCACTATCCGTGTCTTCCCCGCTAACCGAGTTACTGTTCAAGTAGAAAAGGACAAGTCACCACCAAGTACACCTGAAGATACCAAACCTGTTCTAGAACCTGTACAGAAGCGACGCAAAGTAACTGCATGTAAGCAGCTTTACATATGGCTTGTGTCCTCTCCCTGAACCCGTTTCAGTAATGTCCTCTCCGCCGAACTCCCCTCTCCCTGCGCGTTCGAGGAGCGCTACGCCGCTCTCCGACAAAGAATGGCCGGCATCTCAACCTGCCCCTCTAGTACACGATGGAACTGGCGTGGAGGACCCCCAGAGTGAAGCCGAGGAGGAGAATCAGAAAACAACTCAAACTGCTGATCCAACAGCTTCTTCCGTTGCCCCCCCAACGCCTGCTCAACGACCACGACCCGTGCTTTCTCCACTACCTCCGTCTTCACCACCCCCACCAGACTCCCAAATGTCTGTAATCGAAGAGACAGTTCTGAGCACTCGTTTTTCGCCTTCAGAAATACGCGGGAGACGCGTTCAAGCGCGTGCGGAAGCGTTACGCAAAGTACCACGTCCGCGTCTACCTCCGGCAGTCACAAGGTTCACGGAAGAGCCTGTCATTCTGGCACCCAATTCAGACACGTCGTACTCCCAATCACAGACCCAGTCACAATCTCAATCCCTATCTCAGCCGTTCGTTCAATCAACGCAAGATGTCGTGTTGTCGCAACTACCGACCTTGGCTAGATCTCCCCTCCGGTCCGAACACATTCATTCAGACCAGATTGATGACGATAAGGAACGCGAACTGTCGTGCGAAGCGCTCGAAACAGATGATGAAGCAGGCGACAATCTCCCCGAATACAATCCGAATGATCCTGTCTCTGCAAATCCAGCAGTAAATCAAGACGATGGCGATAACGATAAGGCGACGTCTTCCAGACCAGCCACCAAAGTCGACCTGGTGACTTCTGAGAGATTTTCAGCTTCCATTGAACGAACATCTGATGATGATGGATTGGTTCCGCCAACGAAAACTGCCTCACCGGATGACGACAAGGTTCATGAAGATCCTCAGCTGCTCGGTGGACACGGCTCGGGTATGAATTCCTTGTCCCCGAAAGGCAGTTCGCCTAGACGGCCTGATGGAAAACAGTCCAACAACAAGGACGATGATGGAAAAACCTCGCATACAACGAAAGAAATGGAACAGACTTCTCGCGGAGGCAGCCCAACAGTGCCGGCTCTGCCGAAGGATGTCCAAGCAAGCAGCCTCTCAAACGACGACGCCCAGACACGCCACAATCTGCTCAGCGGGAGGGGTGCCGCTATACTTGATAATCAATCTTCATCTGCTCAATTGACATCTCGTAGAGGCACTACACCACCAAAAGGTCAAACTCCCAGCCGCGGTGCCGTTCGTCCGATTACGTCGTCTGTGGCAGGCACGAACGAACCTGCGCCACATGCTGTGCGCGAGGTCGAACATGATGCTCAAGCATGGAAAGAACCCAGCTTCATGAAGTCCCGTCCACGTTCGGCTGATATCAAGGCGAAATCTGTTCCGATAATCAAGCCAATTCAACGACCTGAAAGTGTAACCCCGTATACGCTTTCACGGCCACCGGATGAAACGGTTAACCGCCCCTCAGCCGAAACAGGCTTGCATGCCCTCGGGCGACAGATGCAATTACAAGCCAGGAGAGGTGCCATTATGCGTTCCCGGCCTTCCAGCACGCGGAGTGACGAAAACCTGGACCCTGCAAGCAAGCTCTCCGTTTCCTCTCCTCAACTCGCACCATCTAAATCAGCAACGTCGGCCCTCTCATCCGAAAAATTATTTGGCAAGAAACGAGGGCAGAGTTTGGCGTTAGAAGATTCAAATTCGGAGAACGCTGGGCCTTCGTCGAAGAAACGCCGGGTGGCCAGGAGTTCGGGGGGTCGCGGTCAGGATGCTAATCCCATTCCGAAGCTAGGGGGTTTCACAATATCAAAGCATGTGAGAACTGATTCAGAGGAAGCCCGGAAAGGGAGTTGGGCTAGCTGGGAGTTGTTGCTTGGCATTTGGAGGCGCAATATCCTAGACGAATGAGCTTCTAGGCATTGTCATCCTCTCCCAAGCCAGGAACTCTGTAAATTATCCATACTTATAACTAGAACGTCTAATATCGCACTGTATATTAATCACCCCGGATTCCGCAGAATATATTGTCATTAACCTGGTGCTCCCTAAATTGAGCTTAGTTCGATCCGAGGTCACCATGCAAGCTGTAATCATCTACTCGGGATTGCCTGTAGTACTAGTAGTACCCCAGCTTGTTCTATAACTGTCTGTGAAGATCACCCAGAGAACGAAGGCAAACCTGAGGTTCAGACTCGCGATTGGAATAGTTCTTCCTCCTCACCGCCTGGCTATTTCCAAATAAACCACCTATATCCCCACCGAGCCTCTCTATTCCATCAGGGATCAACATGCCTCGCCTCCAACATGATTTCGCCAGTGCTAGTGGCCACAATAGATGACAAAGACGTTGACAAAGCCTGTTGGTGGTGTGTTGTCGCTACCTTACATAAAACTGCACGACCTCTATCTCGAGCATCAACCATGACATTGGAAATGAAACGTTGACTTTGAGTGCGAACTTCCTGTCTCTCCTCTCGCTGGAAACGGATGCAAGAAATCTAGTTTGGGATTTTTCGGTGCGTATCATTACTACTACATACATTCTGAGCAGGAAAAGGAGGAACGACAGCGACAACGAGAAGAATACAAGACGAGCAAGTCCACGAATAAACAATCGAACAAGAGATTCAAACACCAGCAATAACGCGATCTCTGTGTCCATTTTCTAAAATAGTTACCATTCGCCACCTTCGAAGATCGAACGAGAAGAAAACTAATCAAAGGTGCAAAAGGGGCTCAATGGGGTGACATAGAAGACAATAAAAATTATGCACCATTAAGAACAAACACGTAGGTCCCTCATTCCTTCTTCGCACCTTTGTCTGCTGAATCTGAGTTCAGCTCATTACTCTTACTCTCGGTGGCTGAGGAAGTCTCCTCACTTTGCACACCATTAGGTCCTTCAGGCTGGGGCTGCTGCTGTTGCTGCTCTGGTGGCGGCGGTGGTGCTCCGTGCGGCGGTGGCAAGTGGTTTCCGGGCGGAGGAGGCAAAGTTGTTCCCGGTGGCAGAAGCTGGGACTGGCTGAGGGCGGCACGTAGGGCGGCATTTTCGACGCGTAGTTGGTCAAGAAGTCCACGGCATTCTTCCCATCGGCGATTAGCCTCGTCCGCCGAAGCAAGAGCAGCATCTAGAAGCTGGGAACGCGATTCCAGAGCTTTGACATGTCTAGTTTATGGAATAGGAGGGTGAGTGAAACTCGGCTATATCTGGAACTACTCAACTGGTCTCTGCGTTCTCTGAACGCGCGCTGGGCTTTCCGGTTCTGTTCGGCACGCTTGCTGTTACTCAAGACACGTCCTCCCGCACCATCTTGTCCTTGCTGCTGAGGTGGTTGTTGGCCAGGGGGAGGTTGTTGAGGATTTGGGGGAGGAGGCATGCCACCCGGTGTAAAGTCGGCATAGTGATAGCCAGGGGGTAAAGGTGGACCAGGAGGCAAACCATGTACTATCATCGGTGGTAGTCCGTGATGCATGGGTGGTGGTTGAGGTCCTGGAGGCGGTGGTGGTTGTTGGGGCTGCTGGGGTGGTGGTGGCTGAGAATCAGGTTGTGCAGCGTTTGTTGGTGGTGATTTTCTTTTTCTTGAGCCTCTAGACGTCGGCTGAGTTATTGGTGGTGGTTCGTCTCTAAGCCTCATTGTCTGCTGAATAGCCGCGTTCGTTGCATTTGGATCGTAGACCTGCATTGTCCTTTGCCTTTCAGCTAACGAGGTTTGGGTTTTCGAGATTGCCGCGTATTAGTAAGAGGCTGAGTAAGGTGTCACAACCCTTGTCACAACTTTTGTTACGATAAACCGGATAATGCCGCCTACACGTGTGTGATTTGATCATTGTCTTCGAGTCAGCAGACTCTCTGCAGCAGCGAATGCCGAGCAAAGCCAGCGAACGAGAGGGAGATTGGACTCGAGGCTGGCCATAAACGACGAGCTGGGTTAAACGGCTGAAGAAATGATAAACACCGGAATTTTTGGAGGAAATATTGTTCAGCCGAGTCGATCGTGTACATAACAACAGGTGTCGGAGATTTCGAAATGGCAAAATAATGCATAACAAAGCCTTGTCAGGCCCTAAAAGGCAGGTACCCTAATAAGGCCATGTCAGCAAAACGTTTCCTATAGGACAAGCCTAATAAGCCATCAGTTTCCCACGCCTTTCCGCCTTAAATGGCTAAGCGACCACTTCTAATTTTTACCCAACTCAGTACAGTAAGTGTGGACGTCTATTTGGCTAAGGGTCCACACGCGTGCAGGAGCTGCATGTCTCATGATAATAGAAGACGTACCGAGCAGGCTCATCTGTCTCGCTGTCTGCCACCCACCCCTCGACGTATTGGAAGCAGCTATTTGAGGCCACATAGGATAGGTAGAAGCACCCCCAAATGAAGAGAATGGACTTTGAATTCATGGAATTACCAGAATAGGTCACAAATTGATGGGAAAATTCACTCGCGGCGACGGGGACCGGAAAGTAAGGCCTAATATGGGTGGTCGGTCCCATTTAATGATCGCCAAATATTCCTCGGTCATATTAGGCCTAATATAGCAAAGAGCCCGTCTAGCGAGGCCTTATCAGGCAATCTGACGGATTCTACGGCTCGGCTAAGGGTGACGACCTTGCCCAGGCCTTGGAAGGCCAAATAATGGCCATCAGCAAAATAAGGCACTTTTGAAATCTCCGACAGGTTCTCGACGCGTTGCAGCGTGTTTTTAACCTTTGCATCGTGTTCTTAATTTCTATAAAAAGTCTTCGAGATAATGCATTGTACCACTGCTTTACAGCATTTTATAGCACAATAAACTGGAAAATTCATTCTTTCAACGAGAAAATTGGACCGTTCAGAATTTTGATAGGCGTGAGATTGATTACAAGCCTTGGGCCTGACAGTCGTCCTGTCGTCGTCTCCTTCCCCTTCCTCGCTTCATTACCTCCTGCTCTCCACGCCGTTTTGCGCGTTGAGAATGGCCACAACTACCTCCAAGGGCTCCAACACTGACTTTAATCTATCACAGAAGCCCTCCTTGAGGCAACGCCTTTTCTCAAGTGGAAGCAGGAAATCGGCAGGAGCGGCTCAAACTCCATCAAAACAGTCCAAGCAATCACTGTCCCCGCCAACTGACAGTGCGCCTCCCGCTGCAGCTGCCGAGTCTGCTGCTAATCATCAAGAAGAATACTCCGCAAGTACGAGCAGTGAGTACTATCACGTAGTACTATCAAACTTTAGTTCTCATTTGACGAAAGGTACTTTGACTGCAGGTCAGCAACAACAAACTTCAACTGGAGCTGCAGGCACGACTAGTGCAGCAGAGAATCCAACTTCAGATATGCTTATTCGTACAAAGCATGAGGATTCGGACAGAGAACAAGGCTCGGGGAATACAACACTCATCTCCAAGGATAGGCGCGTTCCTTTTTACCGTCGCAAGACTGGTAACAAGTCCTCGACTTCCAACGCCCCTCTTACCTCTACCTCGGACCCAGCTCTAACTAAAGCTGCCATGGGTGCTACCTCGACCTCCTCTCGCAACTCTTCCTCTACCCGTTCCAAGCCGTCTTTCCTCAGCCGCGTTGTTCAGAAAGTCGTCCCTTGCGTCAGCCCTGACCCCGACCTCATAGCGACTCCAACCTACGAGCGACCAACGCCCTCCATTCCAGACTCACGTCGCATGTCGACCAACAAGGAGCCTAGTACTACTGGCACTATCGAAATGCAGCAAGTTGACCAGGAGGCAGTGTCCTCGCCGCCAACACCTGGTGCTGTCAACGCCAATGCTTCCTCAAGCGCCGGCGCTTCTTCTAGCTCGGCATCCCCTCAACCCCAGGTCAGCTCTGAAGCCACACCAGCACCTATCGACCTGGACACTCTCCCTCTGGCAATCACGCCTACTACTGCGAAAGAGTCTCAACCACCCTCACCAACCGATTCTGAAATTATCGTCACTCCTCCCCCAAGCACACAGCTCTTACCCGAGGAAGAGACGGATGGTGTGACTTCTGGTGCCGTACAGCCTCCTGGGTCGACAGGCCACTCGATACCTGGTGAAGCTCCTCACAAGCCCATTCACGGTCACGAATCATCGGGAGATGAGTCTGATGGCACGACTTACTCGGATGACGAGCTTGATGACAGGCATATGCGTGATGAGCACGAAGAGGAAGAGTGGCTCATTAAAAATGGAGGATCTGGAATCCCCATCGGACCTGTAAGCCCTTCACCATCAGCTTTGTAGAATCACGATTTACACGCCTCTTATAGGATGGACTACCCAAGCCACTCTTGCCTCCGATTCTCCCGGAGCACGCTGGCAGGAAGTGCCTAGTCCTCGATTTGGACGAGACTCTTGTTCACAGTAGCTTCAAGGCCGTCCAGCAGGCTGACTTTATCGTGCCCGTTGAGATCGAGTACCATTGGCACCATTTCCACGTTCTTAAGCGACCTGGCGTCGACAACTTCCTCAAGAAGATGGGCGAGATATACGAGATTGTCGTCTTTACCGCCAGTCTTAGCAAGGTTTGTCTCACTATATGCGCTTCCAAACGACATGAAACTTACCATCCACAAATTTTAGTATGCCGACCCAGTGCTCGACAAACTCGACATTCACCAAGTCGTGACACACCGACTCTTCAGAGAGAGCTGCTTCAGCCATAAAGGCAACTATGTCAAGGACCTCTCCCAACTCGGCCGCCCCATCGCAGACACTATCATTTTGGACAACTCGCCCGCGTCGTACATCTTCCACCCGAACAACGCAGTACCCGTCTCCTCATGGTTCAACGACCCGCATGATGCAGAGCTGACGGACTTGATCCCTTTCTTGGCTGACCTGACGGCTGTACCTGATGTCAGAAGTATCCTGGACGGGGCGAGATAGGTCGGCTGATAGGTGGTGGTTTGGAACGAGGTGGCGAAGGATAATTGGTGGGATGGTGGGATGGCGTTGGCCGACGCGGAAGGTTAAATGAATGGAGGATTGGACCTGGTCTGGGGAGTTGTTCTCCGCCGTGTTCCTTGCCGCTTGAATGGCGGATTGATCAGGTTGATCATTTAATTCAAGGCTCTAGGGAAGTGCTCGTCGATGTGCCTTTGCCCGGAGATGACAAGCACATGCATATCTTGGCCTTTACAGGAGCAACACCGCACGCTCACGTCCCCCAGCGTGGACACGCTATCAGCCTTCACTCCTTCGAGCCAAACCCTCGATTAACCACGGCTAATATACCCAAGCCATTCAGCCGTTTCCGCATATTCCAACCATCCCACCTAACGCCGCCACCCTCAACAATTCACATTCATCAATTCATTCAAAATCTGTCAAACGCAAATGTATTCTTGCTATTTTCTCGACCGGAATGGTGTACATAGTACATCGGCTCTGTTCATATACGACATTCCCCGACCCCTCCAAAAATTATTGTTCAAGCACATCACTACCCTCGTTATTATTTGGTTTTCTCTCACATCTTTGGCCTCTCATCACTTCTTGTGCTATACATTCTGTATTGTGACCTTCATCAATTTTCTCCTGTCTGTGCAACTTACCGGATGTTCACACTCCTTATTTATTACACCCACATCCCATTCAACCTGCAATTCGGCGAATACCACAAACCTACCAACCATCTCTATATCCCCACATATTCCCCCGTCTAGCCCTCTTTACCTACCTGTGCACTACCCAAAATCGTCTCCGAGCTGTATTTTTCTTTCTTTCTGTGGATTTTTACCGCCGGGACCCTGATATTCTACTAGTACAATGTAGAGGATACCGCTGTTACCGTTCACATTTTCTTTTCTTCTTTTCCTACCACTGTTGTTTCTGGTTGTTGTCCTTTGATTTTGTTATCTTTTGTGCTCATCGTTTCTTGTATTCACTAGTCCATAGCTAGGTATACCGCGTACATATTCCCTCGGTACAGTATAACGAAATGACATGACTTTTACGACCCTTATTCTTGGAGCCATGCAGTTCAGTTGGGCAGAGTGATGTGGGCCAGGTCAGCTCAGCCCAACTGCCAGTTGATCAACATCACCAACAACGTTCATACGGTTCATTGTTCCCGTTGAAGGCGCCAATGAGCCGGCAATAGACGAAACAATGCACTGAAATCATCCCGAACAACATATTTTTGCCAACCGCCATTCAGGCCGGAGCAACTGTTTCTTTGGATAGTTGACCATGGACAAAGGTACGCTGTTGGATCGCCGCTCGAGATTGAATATTGATCTCCTAACCTTTGGCAGGGTTCCCGAGCGGATCCACGCAGACGGATGACGATGCATGCGGAAAGTTGTGGGAGGTCTATTTGGCCGAAGCTCAGAGATACGACGAAGGCCTAGTCAGGAGCTGGAAAGAAGACATGGACGTAACGCTGGTCTTTGTACGTATCCCAACAATCTAGGGGATAGCACTGACTTCTGTGGATTCGTAGTCGGGTCTCTACTCTGCTGTTTTGACTGCTTTCGTGATTGAAAGCTACAAGAATTTGCAGGAGGATTATACAGAAACTTCCGCCAATTTGCTCAAGGTGCTCTCTGAACACATATTCTTCGCGTCTGGTGAACGCAACAGGGCCCAAGCGCGACAGGATCCCTTCGTCCCATCGTCCTCAGCGGTAGCGTGTAACTTGCTGTGATTTTTGAGCCTCGCAATGGCTCTCATGTGTGCATTCCTGGCTACATTCCTCCAGCAATGGACACGCCACTTTCTGCACAGAACAACTATTCTCCGAGCTTCGACATCTCGTGCGAGGCTGTTCTCTTTTTTATACTTCGGTCTCAAGAGATTTTGGGATGCATACCATCGTCGACGTGATGCCTTCCCTTCTCCATCTCTCCCTATTTTGCTTTTTTGGAAGGCTATTCGCATTCCTATTCGACGTCAACAAGGCCATTAGTTGGCTCATCGCTTGCGCACTCATCTTCATCACCCTTGTATACCTGCTATTTACCATCTTCCCCGTTATCACCCTCTATTCTCCATTCCAGACCCCACTCTCACCCACTGTCTGGAGATCCTGGAAATATCTGCAACCGTTGCCGAAGATGATCTATAGGACCTTGTATAAGGCCTTGTCGAGTGCCTTATTGAACCGTGTTGAATCAACGCACTCAATGCTACCGCTTACCCTCCACGAGCCTACACGCCACCTAAATGATGCGATGTTTGCTGCATCCCTTTACCACGGCCGTCGATTTAGAGAGTTAGCATCCTTGGTCTGGACGATGAGATCATTGAACGATGACATTGAACTCCTCCCCTTCGTCGAAGCTCTTCCTGAGGTTATTTATGGGCCTGAAGGTCTACGCGTAAATAACTTACCTCTTCTTAAAACACTACTGGAAACCACCAATCCACACCTCGACATCATAGCAAGAACGGTCTCGCTGATGAACAGTGGGCAAAATCCATGGTTTAGTCCCCAGCATCAAGAACGGTACCGTACATCTGGCCTAAGAGTCTTGTGGGCGTTGGCTTACATGCTCACGAAACAACCAGCACAGTTTTCAATCCAAAAGACCTCCCGTCTCCTGTGGTTCACTCGCGACATCATAGAAAACATCGCGCAGTGTCCTGAGCTCGACGAGAAAATGAAGACGTCAACAATTGTGCTCTGTTGCCTGAACGCGGCGAGGTGTGCTGAATCCTTGCTGCAGCAAATTATCAACCGGGAAGTTGATGCCAACAGTCAAATTCCGATACAAGAGCTAGGATGGTTTTTTGGCGGGCCGCTGTTGGAAACCAATGTCTTGCAAGAATTGACGCCACCCTGGCTTCGAGATGCTCGTATCGGTGCTGGCCTTTTGTTGGCGCACATTGAAGCCTATTGTGCGAGATTGCACCTTCGTTATCTTATGAATGCCAACGATGGTGCAGTTTCCTACTTCGACCAGACGAATAGCATGTTTGATCTGCGCACCCCTTCCAATCCAGTTGACCTGGGAACCACCTTCTACACTCAGTTATGCGAGGACATTAAACCAAGGGCGGAACCTGGGCTCGGAACAGCGCTCCCTACTCCCGACGACTTGCACAAGCTAGATCATTTCTTCGCTCTCACACTACAGTACTGCGAAAAAACCGATATGCCGCAAGTTATTGAATACATCAACACGCGCGTTCAGAGGGAAGGGTGGACCGCAACCAAACGATTCTGGGTGGATAAAAGCGAGGATCTTGGGAGCGAGTTCAATCATTTCAGGCTCCAATGCCTTCAGAGGGTCATGTATCCCGAGAAAGGCGGTAAAATCGTTATATCTGATGGTTGGGCTAACGCAGTTCGCAAGATCTTGTTCTATTTTTATCATTGGGATTCGAGTGATGGTGTGCATCCTTTCTGGCCTGCCGTGCTTTCTTTGCTGCAAATGGGCAAGGAAATGTCTCCCGTACAGAATTCCCTTCGTAACATGATACAATTCATGCTGCTCCAAAAAGCCACCTCAGGAGATGCGATACCCCCCGAAAGCCTTTCCTCCTTTGATCACTCAAGTTTGTCCATAGAGTGTTTCCCTCCCTCCGGATATCTCACCACACAGGCAATCTCGCATCTCACACTTGTTACAATTGGTAATATTATACATGGCTGTTTTTGGCCGGAATCGACGCAACCCAAGGATGTCACACCCTCCGTGGAAACGCTCAAGGTTTTTGGCGATCTATCCCTCATTTCCAAAATACAGCCTAGGACCGTCCCTAGTGTAACGCGTAACTTCGCCCAGGTCACCAAGAAACTCGCGGTTCTTGTTCAAGGAACCAAACCGCAGCTGTTATCGAAACCTCTCCAGGCCCTTTGCATATTATGGGATATCTGGATCAAATTGGACGTATTTTCCGACCTGTCAGGCTCAGCTTTGGAAGGTGATGATATCGTTGCTACAGCCTTCCTTGTTTTGGAAGCGGCCGATGTATTTCAATCCAAGATACGCGGTAAATCAAGTTCTATGCGCAAGGAAGACGCCGACCTTCGAGAAAATACAGTTCGACAGTTGAAGAGTATGCGAGCGAAAATATCTCGTCAACCAGGCTACTACCTCCTAATCCCGCTGCCACAGCCTTCAGGGTGGGGGGATGAGCTTTGAGAGAAGGCCGGTTCGTTGCTGCGTATCTTTGTCGAAGTCATGATACGTCGAGACCAAAAACAATTATTTAGAAGGCGAAGAGACGGACGCCCAATACAGTGCCATTTACTCGGCCATTAGGTCTATGCAGTCCAGATCCACATCTACGGGTTTCCTACTACTGTCCATGTACTTGGTTTACGTTGTAAAATTCTCTACGGGTGTATCGGTACTTTAAATTGAAGCACTGACCGGTAATTGGATAACACCTGGAAATGCCTTGAAACGGCCTCAATACTTGATCGTGTTTGTATACTCATTTGATCGCCACAACATTTCTCTCCGTTTACTACCATGGCGCGAACAACGGGGGCTCAAAAAGACTCTCAGAAACCAAAGTCTAAAAAAGGTGCATAACCATAGGATGTAGTGCACTGGGAAAAACTAACATATTCTCGAAATCCAGCTACACCAGCCTTTGTCACGTACTATTTACTCGCTTTCAACGTCCTTTCAACAATTGGCTGGGGCTACCTCCTGGTCCTCACCATAATCCACCTCTTCAACCTAGATGGCCAGTCCAGCATTAGCACCACCGGCGCTGCTACCAAAGCCGCATCATCCCAGTTCGCCCAGCTTCTCTCAAAAATCCCATTGTTGAAGAATACTAGTTTGGCAGCTGGCACGTTCTCGGCGGCAACTATTGAAGCACAACTTCCAGTGGCTCTGAAGCCCATCTTCCAGCGCACTGTGACTACCTGGGCGCGTGTCGGTCCTCAAACGCGTTATGTGCAGACATTGGCTATTATGGAGGTCGTTCATGCGCTTTTGGGTTGGGTGCGAAGCCCACTTATCACCACTCTTATGCAAGTTTCCAGTCGGCTGTTCATCGTCTGGGGTGTCGTCGAGCCCTTCCCTGCTGTAAGTAGTCCAGAGACGAGCTCCCCTCCTGTCTTCGGCTACTGACTCTCCGTCACAGGTTCGCTCCAACCCTCTGTTCACCTCAATGATACTCGCCTGGTCCATCACCGAAGTCATTCGATACAGCTTCTACGCATATGCGCTTTTCGGCAAACAACCAGCACTCCTGCTCTGGCTCCGATATACCACTTTCTGGATCCTTTACCCCATCGGTGCCGGTTCGGAGGCGTTTGTTAATTTTGCAACTTTGCCTGCCTCTTCGCCTATTCCAAGCCAGCAGTCTTGGACTGAAGGCTCTTGGGGCCCGTACGACTACGTCCGCCTTGCTATGTTCTTCATCTGGTGGCCCAGTGAGTCCTCCTCTCCTGAGTCGTTTCTGGGCAACAGTTCTAACCGTTTAATTCACTAGGTCTCTACGTCCTTTACACCTACATGATTGCTCAACGTAGAAAGGTCCTTGGAAAGGGCTCCAAGAAGAGCAAGGCAGAATAAATCACTCGGGGAAGGCGCAAGTCGACTGAATGTTGGAGTTACCTTTACTATTTAGATAATTTACGAAGCTTTTACGATACCAAGGTTTCATGTACTGCTCATGTAACGAACCTAGTCCATTTTCCTTTCACAAATGTTGCCAGCCAATGCCGCTGGATGTTATCCCCGTGTTGCACGTGGGTACCATAACCGCGTAAAGGATCCGCAACACCTGCCAGGCCCAATCACTGCCACTACAACTGTTACACTCGTCTTCATCGTCTTCAACAGTCAAGGCCTCGACGACGAAGCTTAATGGGCGGGTTGGACGTATAATTCACGGCAAATACAGCACGAACTTCGATTGTACCTCTTGAGCCGTCACAATGGCAGCAGAACCCTCAACACCGCCCCAAACAACACCCGACCTCATCTATATCGCCTTCGTTTTGGATTCATCCCTCGCCCTAGCTTCAGAATGGCACCGAATAATAATCGAATATATAACACCTATAATGAAGCGCCTCACCGAGGTTCATCCTAATGCTCGGGTATGTCCTGCATTCCACAGCTTGCATACGGTGGACTAATCACCATGGCCTGGTTAGCCTCGAATGGCATTCGTGACATACGGCTGTTCCGATACGCTACCTTCGCCTGTTCTATGCAAGAGGTTCTTTGTTGAACCCACACCTGTTTCGAGGGAAATGAAAGAGAACCCTCGGGCTCTTGGTATCGGGCTTACCAATTCAGGCGCCGGTCGAGGAATGGCTGCGTTAGAAGGCTTAGTTGCTGCAATTGAGGTATGTCACGCATGATAAACTGCTAAGGGTATGCCTATTTACTTTATTGCTTGCAGCTCTTTGAGGGAGCGCGGAGATATGTACCTCCACCCCCAAATCGCTCTCATATCAATCATATATTCCATATAACCGGCTCGCCACCGGACGATTCCTTGCATCCTGAGCAGAACGAGCTCCCTGCTTTCGATGAAATCACCTGGAAAGATATCCCTGATGAGCTGAAGAAGGTTCGTCTTGTATATGTTTGTCCCTTCATTTCCCAAGCTGATTCTGATTGCACAGAGGAACATTAATTACAGTGTAATCAACCTCGCACAGAACCTTTCGCAGTATTCCGAAATACACTCGGCAGTAAGTCATGAGGCCTATATGCATCCGCATCGGCTGATTGTATGAGTCCAGGCTGCAGCTCCCAACTCCCCCAAAGAACCCTGGTTCTCACTACGGCCTTCTCATGCAATCCTTCTCGCGGGTTTCCCGGTATCTGCCCAGAAAGGTAACTTCTCATCACCAATTTGCCACACCCCCAATCTATATCATATGTGCTCCATCATGAAACCCTGTTATCTCGTGTTCTCATCCCGATGTTCTTCGCAGCACCCAAACGTGTAGGCGATGCCCAACCCAGCGAGCGGACACCAGAAGCAAAGCGACAGCGACTTACAGAAAAGTCTCCAAAAACTGCGCCTACGCCCAAAACACCGTCCACGCAACCCAAACCTTCCCCAGTCCTCCCTGCGAAAAAGCAGCCTCAGCCTGTACCACCTCCTACCGTTGCCCCAGAGCCAGTACCGACACCAATCGTCCCACCTACAATTCCTCCTCCTGCTCAACCACCTCAGGCACAACCCCAACTAACACAGGTTCCACCACCCCAGATTCAACCTGGTGGTGGTCCTCCCAAGCCCACAAGCATTGCCCAATTAGCCACTCAACCCACTCTACAAAACATTTCAGTTATGGTCCAGAACATCAGGACTATGGAGGGTGAATTGCAAAAGATGGCGGTTGCCATGCAAAAGGTCCAACAGCAAGGAAACCCCGCTCTTCTGGAGCAACTCAAGGCAGAGTACGTGAAGAAGAATTTGACTTTCCAAAGGGGCAAGCAGCTTCTGGCATTTATGCATAATCAGGCGTCTCAAGCCGGACAGAATAATGCAAATAACGGGAATGCTTCTCAGCCTCCCAAAGATGCACAAATGCCTGCAGCTGGTCAACTACCTGTACCAAGGCAGCAATCGCCGGTTAAACGGGAGGCAACGCCGAATACAGGCAAGTTTCATTTAGGTCTTAGCTTTGAGCATACATTTACACAACTCGATTTTTCTAGGAATCGCCGGATCTTCTGCTATGGGTCACGAACGTACTTCCAGCCAATCCGGTCCTATGACCGTCAACCCTATGCCGAATACTCAGCCACCGAACCAATCCCCTCTTATACCACGTCTACAGGCCGCCAACAACCCCGCGCTCTCGGCTCAGATGCAAAAGTTGTTCGAGCAACGTCATCGGCAACAAGGAGGCATGCCGCAGAACATGGGAATGGGTGGTCCGCAGATGAGCCCAAGTATGAGTGCTATGGAGGCCAAGCCACTGCATGGTGGTATGAACATGCAGGGTCAGCAGCAGCCGGACCAGCAGCAGGTACATATGCCGATGCCTATGCCCGGACAAAGTATGATGCCCCAGCCCCAGAAACAGCAGCCCATTTGGCAAGGGTCGTTGTGCTGGAGCGGGACAGGTTCCGTGGGTAGAAGAGAGATGGTCGCGCACGTCATCGCAACGACGTCCAATGTACACGAAAGGTTAGTTTGGGGAGCTTCGTGTGCATCGTTATTTCGGTAGACTAATGCTCTCGACTACAGCCATGCCGATACATGGCCAAAGATGATGAACCTTGTGCCACTACGCGATAATGCTGTTTCGCCTAACGAGCTTCAGTCGTGGATTTCCAAGCACAAGCCAGTACTTTGTGGTATTAACGCCCAGCCTAATGCACCCGACCCGAAAGGCAACGACCATGCATACCGAACACTATGCACTCTTCTCATGTCGAGGAACATTGTGAGTGATATACATTCGTTTTGATATCTCCGATCCTGACCGAAATTTCTCTAAATTAGTATGCATTAGCATCTTGGACGCTTCCTTCCGGAGAATCAAAGAATAATGTCATATTTTTCCCATTCAAGGACGGCATTGTCGGCGCTTTCTTCCCCATAAATGGAGTTCCTGAGGTAAGGATGAATAGTTGTTGCATTTCGTATTCCTTTCATCATTCTCAACCTCCAACTTGAAGCCACCAGCACCGGCACCGCAACAGCAGCAGCAACCACAACCACAACCGCCGCCGCCACCACCACGGCCACCCCAGCAGATAACGCATATCGGGGGAATCCCCATATCATCAATGCCCCAAGAGTTCCTTGCTCGCCTGCAGGCGATGCCCGTAGAGGAAAGGCAAGGCGTGATGTTGAAACTCAAGCAGGTGCAGATGGAGCGTCAGGCATCGATGATGAAGCAGCAGGGCGGAGGCGGAATGGGAATGCCAGGCGGATCGAACCCAATGAACAACCCGGCTATCCTCAATGCCCTGATGGCCATGAATAGTATGCAGCAACAGCAACAGGCAGCCCAGCAGCAGCAGCAACAACAACAACAACAGTCCCAACATGCAGACCTTGCTTTTGGTGGGAATGTGCCGAACTTCGGTGGTGGACAGCTGAATTTCATGAATGGGATGAATATGGGTATGGGTCAACCTGGACAGCAACCTGGCCAACCGGGAATGATGGGAGGTACTGGGCTACCTAGGCAGATGCCACCCGGAATGAGGATGCCAATGTCTGGACAGATTGACCCAAAGTTGATGCAGTCGTTCATGCATAGGAGTAATGATGGAGGTGGAATGCCAGGATGAAGGTCGGGGGTTGATTGATCGTATTCTTTTGGTACTATCCTTTTTACTTTTGTTTTCCACGCGGCCATTCAGTCGTCCATACGTCTCTACTCTGTTGTACTTTTAATCTACAGCCTGGCAGTGGCTAAACGGCCTTTGGCCATTCGGGCGATCTAATCAAGCAGTTATATTATATGCTTTTTTTGTCATCAACTTTGACAACAAACTGGTGCCTCAAGGCTTTAAATTTGTACCATCGGTTCTCCTGGCCGCAGCAGTTGCAATATATAGCCTCTGTCAACTTTAGAGCCTCTTGACTTACCATTGCTCCATTCCTCATAATGGATCGTAACGCTCTACTCTCCCATATCTTACTTCAAACGAGGCAAAACGTTGAATTCCTTGTCGCTCAGAAACAGCTCACTCACGAGGCTGGGCAAGATATCCTTCATAAAATACCCTCAAATCCAGTCAATGTTGGTTCAAGGAACGACCCCAATGCTCCTGTTGCTCTGGACCATGGAGTATCCGATCTAGTTAGACGGACTTCGACATTGAGCGTGAGCCAACCCACTGCTGCTGCGGCGGCTACGAGCACAATCCATACTATACCAGCATCTGGATCTTTGCCGACTCCTGCTTATTCTGCTGTTTCATCCACAACATCTTTACCGGGACCGCATGTAGCTTATAGCCCTCCCATTGTCTTCGAGGCAAAGGCTTTGTGGGACTACTCTCAGGTACATCTAATCCGTTCATACCTGTCTTCGTTCCATCTAACCTCCTGATTCCCCAGGATCCTGCAGATCTATCATTCCGTGCGGGAGATATCATTCATGTAACTGCTGAGACTAATGCCGATTGGTGGACTGGCTTCGTCCGAGACGATCCCTCCAAGATGCAGGGTCTCTTTCCCTCTAACTACGTTGAAAGGATTCCAGGTCCACCACCAACAAATCCAAGCTCACCATCCAATCCACCATACCCACACCCACCGCAAACTCAGTACCAGCATGAGAAAGCACCAGGCTACGGCGGATACCAACCCTATCAGTCCCCGTCCGGGCCTCCACCCCAGCATGGAGGCTATTCATCCTATACTCCTCCTCAAGGGCAGCCGGGAGGTGGGTACTATCAACCACCGCCTCCTGTTGGCACGGTGGGGCCCCCAGTAGACCAATCCCAACCATCTGCAGAACAACCACCAAAGAAAAAGTTCGGAGGCAAATTTGGAAATACGGTGAGCTTTGTTCGTCATTAACATGGCTCATGGCTCATCCACACCCTGCTGAATGATTAGTTGGCTCAATCAGCTGTTGGTGGACTTGGTTTTGGCGCTGGTGAGACATCGGCCATCCCACAGAGACCACGAGTAAACTCACCAATAACTTCTAGGATCGGCTGTTGGGAGTGGTATCGTCAATTCTATCTTCTAAGCAATGCATATTGGACCAAAATCACTGCATCTTATGTACCTGGGAAAGCCATGTAGTTCAAGTAGGATTCAACGCCACGTCGTTCTTACAACCCTCAACGCCCATAAGCTGTGTGTTCATCATGTTTCATTAAGATCGTGGCATTCCTCGGGACAAGAACAAAACTAAACTACTGTACAAGGATAGCAAGAGTGGTAGATAACTATAACTACAAGCGAACAAAGGAAAACAATGAATGCAAGGCGAGAAGACAATGGAGGGTTTTGGACGTGAAAGGGCATTAATTTGGGTACGTGACGGAGGTAACTTTAGGAGAAGATTCGAAGAGAGTTGATTTCCCAGTAGGCTTTCTTGAAAGCCCCAGGATTCCTGTTGACATCTGAAGGGGAAAGGGTTCAGTCATCGGAGACGAATGATATATGAGACGGTACTCACACTCATCGCAACTCTGGGCAACGGGACATCCAGATTGACCCCAGACAGCGCCAGCCCAATCACCCTGCCGAAGAAGGTCAGTATCACACGACTGTAGCCGAAGGAAATTACTACTCACGCAAAATGTAGTGTCGAAGATGATAGAGTGCGAGTTGAAATGAGAATCGTAATCGCACTGGTCGAGAGGGAAATAGGCAGCAGGACGACCCCAGGACCTCGGCTCCACAATGCCTCTTCCTTTAACATCTGAGGGGACATTGGCATAGCGCGGCCAATACCAGATGCTTATACCAAACTCGCGAGACTTCTCCATGGCGTAGTACCCGCCACCAACAGAGTTGAGCGATTCGCCGTAGCTGTTAGGAGTTGTCCATTTGACACCGCATCCTTGATTCCCGCTGCTATAGACATCGCAGTTGGTGGTGTAGGTTGCACCGGTCTGGTCCCTCCCCTGGGGAACCACACAGTTGGGACCTGTATGCAAGGTGGCAAGATTGTCGGGCTGTATATGAACACCTAGGTGGGCACATATGTCAATAAAGTAGCAACGTCGTCTAAAGCAGTAGGTTTACCTTCGATAATATCGATCTCGCCACCGTTCGGCCAAGGCCCTTGCTGACTGAGAGTCCAGAATGCAGGCCAAGTGCCGCAGCCTTGGGGCATGTGCGTCAAGTCCAGCACGACGACGAATTCATCCCAGGCATCATACGAGACGATACGGACGCTATCTCTTCCCCTGGAAGAGGAGTCGACTACGTTCTGCGAGTCAACTCGCATCACGAACTTGTCTCCTAAAGCTGTAAAAAGAGGTATGAGTTCCGTCGCCTAATAGTTGGAGATGACGTGAGCCTACCATACGACAAGTTGGTTGCCCTTGCAGTATTCTGGTCAACATAGTTGACTCGACCGTGTGTTGGGTCATTGCCGGTCTCCCATTTGAAGAAACTGAAGAAGTCACGGCCAGAAATATCCTGGTCGATTGCATAGGTCCTCTGGGCGCCGAAGGACATATGAACTCCGGTGCCATAGTCGGGGGAGGCGAACGACAATGAGGGTGCTTTTAGGAGAGACAGGAGAAGCGTCGAGTACATGAGTCCAGAAATCATGGCGAATGATAATATGCACAGCAGTATTAGATTACGCCAGTTAGAGAGGGAGAATTGAGAGAAAGCCGAGTTTTTGTGGTTTTTTGGCCCGAGAAAGGGTGAAGAGACCAGTCTCAAGTGGTGGTGCGATATATAAGAGGTAAAGCGGTGACAGAGGGGCTGACGCGAAGTTGAACATTCGGGCATCTTGGAAAGGCGACCGACGACCCCTTAATGGTAAGTTTCTTTATTCGGATGCGCTGTGGTTAAAGCTTAAATGTTGGATCCGGCGGTGATATGTTCTCAGAGCTATCCCTTTGTTGTGCTAATTCACGCCACAATGTAGTCACCGAAGGTCTATAAGAATCAGACCCTCCCGTAAGTAACGACATCGATGAGCTGGCAAGCCACTGGCGACGCGAAGAACGTCTGGAGAAGTTCGAAAACGCGAAGACGCGTCGAGGAACCTGAGTCACATGATCGCGTGAAGCCAAAATTGAACACTCGTCAAATGCGGAAGGCCGCCAAGGCCCCAAGGGTCGCTTGGCCAGGTTTGCGCCTCCTCTTCAGGTCTAGAGTCTGAATCCTTTGGCTTGCTTCCCCTAATCATCTCCTCTCGAAACCTACACAATGTCTTGGAGATCGAGGGCATATAAACCACTGAGAATGTCTGGACATCGTCTCTGAGCATCCCGGCCTCTCGACCATCGACCATCACCATCATGCGGGCTAGTCTTCTTGTTTTGACCTTCCTAGGCTTGACTTTCGCTCAGAACACTGGGCCAGAGCAGACACCAGCTCCTATTCCTGCGTCTGCACCTGTCCCTCCTATTCAGTCCGTGCCAGGTCCCTCTACAATTACAACCCCGCCCGTGGGCAGAACCTCCCCGAACACAGCGTTTTCGCCAACTAGGTCTATTCCCCCTGGTGGATCCCATCGCGGTCACCATCGGCCGTCTCAAGGTCGTAACAGGCGGCTCAAGGAACAACGCGAAAGGGCTCGCAAACGTGCCTCAATCATATTCGGAAGTGTGATGGGTGGTCTAGTATTCCTTTTCATTGTTGGGACTGGCTTGATGTGTATCAGACGTCGCCGCATCGTTAAGCGCAGGCTTGCGCTCCAAGAGAGGATTGGCGTCAACCCAGCACCTCATGACTCCAGATATAGTGAACACTTTGATTCACTAGATAAACCGCACGCCCCCTCTGGCGACCGCGTCCAAAACGTTCCCAAAGATAAGGCTCCAGGCAGATTCTCCGCCTTGTTGTCCTGGTTTAAGCTCAAGCGCCGCAACAATGAGCCCCAAAACACGGCTGATGAGACAGCGTCAGAAACAGATCTTGAGAGCGTCACCCTCCACTCAGCTTATGGATCAGAGGCTTCGCTCGTCAACCCTGAGGATCAACTCAGCGGGACCCACACTGGCTTATCTCAGACGACTTGAGTGTGTCGGGGGTGAGCCTCCAAATTTTAGGAACTGACTTGCCTAACTAACGCATCTGCCCCCAGATTGCCTTCTAATAATTGAGCCGAGGCTCTGAACATCTTTCACTTACTGTATTGTATCTTTTCTCTCACTTCTCCCGTCATGTATCGCTAGGATGGAATATGCCCTTTTGTATTTTTACGTGGAATTTACCTTCAATTTGTATAAAACGTTCAAGCTTTGAGATACTCCAGCCATTAGAAACGAAATAGGCAACTTTCGAAGTTGCGTTCTTCTCGGAGAGCGCAGGTTTTTCTAAAAAAGGGAATTACTGGAGAGCCCGAATTTTCCCCGCCATTTTTCGTTTGATTTTGCGTTCATGTAAACCACGACTTGTGAACAAAGTCCATGATGCAAGCCACCAACAGCCTTTATGATGGAATAACAAACGGGCATCTCTATAGCTTTGAAATTCGACCCTGTTCACTAGCCTGTGGCTCATAGACAATCTCAACTTCGAAACACATTGCAATCTTCTGGGATACCATTTCTGGCACAACACCGGCGAACCTTTGCAACATTACCTACTAAAGTTGACACCGAGGCATCATGTCATGATACGACTATATCCTAGGGGTAATCGCACGCGATAGACAGCCCTCATATGTCAAGCTCGACCCAAGATAAGGTTAGCCCGCCTCGTGTCGACCGCATTGCAGCAGGAGGCAACTGCCACTTTAGGGAAGTTTGTATATTTCCACTTGGAGTGGTGCCGATCACAGTGCGGCATTCGTACGTTTTCACGAAGGCCAACGTTGATTTAGGACCATAAAAGGCTTATCCTGCAGGCTAATGCACGTTCTGCTTCACGCTTCGCGTCATCCTGTGTCATGGAGTCGAGCCCTAAAGATGAACACCACGCGTGTGCGGAAAAACTCCAGGTTGCTCAACACTCCCGTCGTCTCTTGATGAACTCCTTGAACCACATAACAGACTTTGACGCTGCGATACAGCAAGCTCTGGATGAAAACCGGGACGCTATCAACAAGACATGTACTTATCTGGAAACTCATGAGAGGCTCTTGTCAGAGACCCGACGGGACCAGGAAAGAATACGGAGGAGCTTTCAAGAGATGGAGAACGTCTTCACCCAGGCGGAAGATCGGATTGCAAAATATCTAGACGCCCTAAAGGATGACAGGCAACGACTACAGTCTCGCCAGCAGAACCTGGAAGGTCTCTCCGAACGAAATCACCGAAATACAAACGACCTAATGCGACTGATAGTCAACGAGGACGCACCCTCCAACGCTGGTCCTTCGTCGATGAAACGGCCAGCTGACAGGAGTAAAGCCGCGATCTCAAATTTACTTTCTGAACCTGAAGAAGATACCGCAACCCCCGTCCAAAAACGTCCCAGAATTGACTTACAAGACGATACTCCCGTCAGGCCAAAGTCTTCGATGGCCACTTCATCAGTGAGTAGACTAAATTTTAAACTCACGGCTACTTCGAGTTTCTTACATGACAACTCTGTAGTTCAGGCTTCTATCCAAACCCTACGATTCTGTACCCTCGGGCTCTAACACTCAGCGTGAAACCCAAATCATGAAACCAAGCTACGCATCTAGTACGACACTCATGCGGTCCTCCGGCTCTACTAGTCCCAGATCATCTGCCTCGAGCATGCTTGTCGATGCCAGCCCATTGGCACGCCCGCAGTCCCTAAACCCACGAGCATCCTTCCGGGTTAAAGTTACAGAAGCAGCTCGACCCCACGAGTTCAAGCCATACGACGTTTCAAATGCATCGGACAAGAAAAGTGAGCCCTCTCGTAGCAGTCGACGATAAACCTGGCTGATAAATATGCAGCAGACCCACCACTCGCGCCTCGCCACGAGAGGGTGTGTACTGGTTGTAAACAGATGGGTCGCCGGAGGGATGGCAAATGTATTGAAAAATGGGGCCCTGGGCCTGAAGGTCCTGGAACCCTATGTGGAAAGTACGAAAAGTTTTACTTGAACACCCTGGATCGCAATTAATTCAATCACTCCCCTGACTTTAGGTGTCAAAGAGCTTACAGGTCAAAGCGTTCGAATCAAGATGGCTGAAATTATGACAACGCATGAAAGAGCTCTCCGGGATATTACGAAAACAGGTGCTGGTCATCTTACGGCGTGCTTTGTGCCCCATTGATTTCTTTGAATGATTGTAGATAATTCATGTATCATATTTTTAATTTTCATGTATGATAGAAACTTCGTTAGTTGACGGAGACGGGAGTTTGATCGAGCAAAGGGCGACGACAAGCAGAAGCAGTAGAGTAGGACCATACAAAAAGCCCCTTGCTCGATTAGAAATTATTTATAATTTTATTTCCCCTGATAGATTCAACTCGGAATTCATTACATGTGGTAATGACGTTGTTCGGTAATTACGGCGCCAGTTAAAGACTTGGCATATAGGCAGTGCCTAGCAATGAAGGGCTGTGAAGTAGTCTGAATACGATAGTTCCATTCGTTTTCAAATGGGAGAGGTTGATTAAACCTTCCGAAGGGTATTTCGTTTGGAACTGAAGTTCGAGTCCGCTCACAAGCTTCGACTCGGAGTTCCACTACCGAAACTTACATTTGATAGCCAATGATGTAATCACCGGGCGGCAGGTTCGTCGATTATTGGCAGGGCTACCCCTCCTCCAACGAAGTCAGGGCTCTTTCGGTGAACTTCGTATGGTAACGTAGTCTCGAGTCGACTCGGACTCGTGCGTCTAATATTGTACTAGTGATCCTCTGAATGGTACATTTTGGCCGATATACCAGAGAAATAACGAGCAGTGACGCCGGGTTCCCGAAGCCAGCCTTAGAATATCTGGGTTTCCTGGATGGGAGGCGGAGGAATGGAATGGTTCCTGTTGCAAGGCCCTTGCAATCCATACTTGGTAAAGATAAGATAAGATTAGATGCAAAGCCATCAAAGTTGTCACACGGTCTACTTCCAAGCCTGTCACTATGACATGGAAGCACTCATTCGCAACCAGCTGCTCACGTAGCTTGCAGGCAGTTGCGCTGAAGGCTCTGGCTATATAAACGGCTTTAAGGGTATTCTGAGCGCATATACCACCACAGACTTTCTTTTATACCAGCACTCCCATACCAAAGGTTATACAGCCCGAGGCTTGACTGTTTCTGCACGCTCGTTTCACCAAGATTCTACATCATGGGCATTCTAGGATACTTCTCGGTGTCGAAGGAGAACGTTGTAGTTGTGGCTAAAGAGGAGCCACGCGTACCTTCGTCAGAGGGAGCTGTCGGGAAGGAAGCCTCGGATTCTTCTGTTCCCCCAATCATCATTACCGCACCAACGTTCCCCGAAACTGATTCAGTCCCCACTTCCCCCGTTACCAGCTCTCAGTCGAAGGACTCAGACTTAAAGTCCCCCAAGAAAGAGAGAGGGTCAAAGTCGAAGACTTCAAAGCCGTTACTCTCAGTACCCCTTCGGAAGAAGAAACAGCCAAAGGCTGACTCTAGCAGACCCGCTCACCCACCAGTACCTGCACATCACAAAGGACACGAACACAAACCTGCTCTTTCTGGGGCCAAAGAGCACGACAAGAAGTCACATGCATCTTCTTCGTTCTTCGCCAAACGCTTCCTGCCAGGCAGGAACGCAGAAAAACAGGCCAAGAAATCCGCCCTCGTCGTTCGCTCCCTCATCGTTGGCCCCTCCGCCGCCAACCCCAAGATTACAGCCGCATACGCAAAGCCTCGGCTGAACAAGATCAAAGCTCAGCTTAGCAAGCCCAAATCTGCGAACAAGGTCATCGCGCAGCTTCGTGCACTCCCTGTTGGGGATTTCAGGCCTGGGGGAGCAGTCCCAACCTCAGTGACAGCGCAATATAACGGACCACAAGGACCCATCCATGCTGTTTGCCTTGCACACCCAGACGCGGAGGTCCAGCGACTCCACTTCGCTGCACTGGTCGAAGTCGAGGAAGAGTCCACTACTGATTCTTTCGGCATTCCGTGGTTCACTCTCCCTGATGCTCCGGATTTTGATCTCTCCCTTGACAAGCTTGTTGAGGTTTTTAATGAGATGAAGATTATCGACTTGCTCACTGCACCTGACCTGGGTATCGGTCAACCTGGAGATGGGCCGGGACTCTTGGCTGGTTCGGTCCCAACCGCAGGGACGGTTCTCAAAGGCATCCAGGATATTACACCGCAGCTCATGGCATTGAGTTATGCGACCGGCAAGGCTATTGTCCCCGATCATACTGGGATACATCCGCCCACCGATCGGTTCTCTGTCTTGACTTGTAAGTCCTCTCATGCATATATAAGAGCATCTTATTGACTCAACTATGTAGACTGGTGGGGTTTGGAGCTGCTCCTCCCGCCACCCTCGATCCAATACCTCTCAGTTCGTCCACTTTCTTAATGCTGCCGACAAAATCACTCAACCTTCTTCCAGACTGTCCGTTCGGTGTCGGGAACCGTCATGAACTTCCTAACAGCACTCGCCATGGTCAACAACGGCGTCAGGGAGATCATGCCATTTATCCGCTACATCGCTCAGTACATTGATTGGGAATTCAGCCTGATCAAAGCCCAGGATAAAGGTAAGGGAGTTATCTGTGCTGCTACCTGGTAAATCTTCCTAGCTTCGTATATATCCCTGAATACGAACTCACCAACCTATCTAGGATCATGCCTGCAGCGTTGGTGCCTCGCCCATGGGACTTCCCTGATCCCCCTGCACCGTCGACATCTGACACCGAAGATCCGACTGCAAAGGCTCCAGCAGCTACTACTCCCGTAGAAGTAGACCGACCCGCTTCTCCTACCCCTCCAGCCGAGCCAACCCCTCCCGCTCCATCTCCTCCTGCAGATAAACCAGAAGATGCACCAGTTGACGAGAAGCCTGTCCTTCCGACCATGCCAATAGCACTTCCCCCAATTTCTCTCGCCGATGCTGTTGATCGAACCAATTCAAGTGGCATTTCCGAGGAGGTTGCTGCGGAGAAGTGATCATATTCTATGAGGGGGTGATATCCTCCTTTTTGCATTTTGTCACGAATTGCCACGATTTTTATGTGTACTATATTTTCGGACCTTGGACCCAATACCCGCTTTGCATGTTGCCGCATTCCCTGATTCCACTACTTTATACCCACCGCACCCTAATACGTTCATTGCCGTCTTGTTTTTGCACGGCTGACGCCCTTATGTCGTTTGCTAAGTAGGTAGATCCGGATATAATATAAAATGGTACAACAAGAGATTCAATTTACAGATTACAGTTAGATCTATGACGATCCGGTATTACGATTACTGGGTGGTAACAACGCCATCGGGATCTGTGATGATTGTAAGTGGGGCCTAAGGCAATGGTTTCAAAGGAGAGCTAACCGATATAATCAATATCACCCCCTGCAAATGATTGGAGCGAGTTCAGGAGCTCGTCGGGGAGCTCTGCGGCGAATCCCTGTAATGTGTGAAGGTCGATGAGGCGATCGTTCAACCACTACAATGACACTTACATTGAGAACTGTACCATATTTATGGGTGACCTTTCCTCCTGCATATGTCATGTGTGAGATTTGGGTACGAGAGAAGTCACTTGATGAACAGCGTACCGTGCTCGTCAACATGCTTTACGAACTCGTCAACCTTGTCCTGCTTGACTTGCTCCTTGAAGACGACGATATATCCTGTTCAAGCTGTGAGACATTTCCGGGTGGCGGTTGACCTCTACTCACTGTTAGGCATTGTTCTATGAGTTGCTGCGGTCTTTCTGAATGGTATGGAACAAGCCCTGCTCCGGAAGCCCTGACGCCATCTTATCGCTTTCTGTGGGAGCATAACGTCACGATCTCCCCTCGTCACGGTGGCGTCACACTCTGCCGAAAAAGGTAATCAAGGCTCAGTCAGCAAACCATACGCGAGTCAGGGTCGCCGGTTCCTCGACAAGTTATAAATGAGGCGACACGTCGAACGCGTTGTTATGCGGCGTCCCCAGTGAATGCCATTCCTGAGAGCTTTAACAACACATCGTACAATCCTGGTGTCTATCTCAAGAAGAATGAGCTCAAGAACCACGCGTTCAAGTTCAAGAATTGCTGCTACGGCTGCTGCAAATGATGCTGAAAGCAATGGAACACCAATTCCCAAGACGACTGGCAAACGCAAGTCAAATGCCGAGGCAGTCCTTGCAACACCCGCGAAACGAAAGAGGGCGACGAAAGCTGCCAGCAAGAAAGAAGAGGCCGAAGAGACACCTGCTTTGAATGAAACTACTTCTGATACAGCCGACAATACAGCTCCTGTTCCAGAGTCTTCAACTGTTGCAGACGGCAAAAAGGATGCTTCGCTCGTGCCAGCTGTTTTAACGTTCTCTTTTGAAGAGGCCAAGAAACATTTGATCCGTGTCGATCATCGTTTCGAAGACTTATTCGAGAAATTGGAGTGCAAGCCGTATCAGCATCTTGAAGCTGTGCATCCCTTCCGGTGAAATGAGTTTGCATATTACTTCCCACCTTGATGCTAAAATATCAATACAGTGCCTTGGCTACGTCTATCTTGTAAGCTTTCTTAGTAAATTTACGAGCTCATGAGATCTTAGAGCGTTGTCAGGGGACAGCAGATATCCTGGCTTGCAGCACGGTCTATCATTCACCGTTTCCGGCGTCTGTATGATTCCTCACTTCCGGAGAAACATAGCGACGAGTCAGTATTCATTATGAATCACCTTTGATTACACTGAAGCCAATTAAGTCATAGAGCAAGCGTGCTATCCTTCCCGACTCCTGAACAAGTAGCCAAGACCGACATTACAACTCTGAAATCTGCCGGCCTCAGCACCAGGAAAGCAGAATATGGTATGGTCTTTTCACATTTTGCAGCTGGAAGTATCAATACTACGTTTTCTCTAGTTCAAGACCTTGCAACCCGCTTCGCCGATGGCCGTTTATCTACGCAGAAACTCCTCAAAGCGTCGGACGATGAGCTAGCAGAAATGCTGATAGAAGTCAGAGGTATTGGAAGAGTAGGTACCATAGTCCCTCAGCCCTTACTCCTACTCACGCAATACCCTCTCCACCAGTGGACCGTTGATATGTTTTCCATCTTTTCACTTCGGCGCCCAAATATTTTGCCTGTTGGTAAGAGACTATCCATACGAGATGTAAGATACCTGCTCACCTCGAGTCCTTGTATAGGCGATCTTGGAGTCCAACGTGGCGTCGCTCGTTGGTTCCTTGCCCTCCATTCTCCTAATTATAACGTCGGAATCTCCCCTCAGAAACTTCCGGGGAATCCTACCCCCGCAGCTGACAAGACCAAAAAGAAGGGCAAATCTCCAGAGAAGAATGGCTCCCCAGCGAAGGAACCAACCCCAGATATCTCCTCTGTGCCTCCTACGACCATTCTTGAAGACAGTTCGGAAGCAACAGAGGCGCCCAAGCTACCACCGCCATTTACGCCCTCGATCAAGAAGACGCTGGGAAAGGCGGCGGTTGATCCTGACGAAGAGCCTGACCCACTGCCGGAAGGCTTGACAATTGCCATCCTGAAAAGCCGGCTAGACGGAAAGAAGAAGATCAAGTAAGCTTTCACCTGCCTATTAGGAGAAAAGGAGTATCTCATTACCCCCCAGGGGTGCTTTTTTGACTCCTCAGGAAATGGAGGATTTGACGGAATCTTGGAAACCCTATAGAAGCCTCGGTATGTTATCCTCTGGGCGTTTACTTACGCCCGCACTAATAACCTTTGCACGCGTCAGGTGTGTATTATATGTGGGCCCTGGCTGATACAGGTGTGGGCGAGTAATACAATGGCCTGAACCTGTGTATAAACGCGTATGCAAACTTGTTACAACGTGTATAATAAAAACGGCGCCTGCATGTGATGTGACATCACGCGCCAATCTCCCTTTGTGTTGTTGATCCACGCCGCCTCCAGCCCTTGTCCTCGCGCTTTGTCTAACGCTTATTGTCGTCGTGTGGTCGCCACCTGGTCTAGTCGGCTTTTGTTCGCTGTCAAACACGGCCTCGGGAAGCATTTTACTATAACTTGGGCCTCGCTCTGGCACTGGCGTGCCGCTTTGACTTTGGACGCCATCATTCTCAACTCAGCTTGCGCGTCAAAGCATCTCTTGTCTTTGCTCGTTCGCTTTGACCTGCCTTCGGAGCTTTTATACCAGCCGCCAAAGGAGCCACGATGCAATTATCGATCTCGCGTGAACCCCGACATCATTCAGTGCCCACGTTGAGCCCAACAACTTCACATCGCCTTGAACAATCGGACTCAATGCCTCTTTCATTGCACCACGACGACACTCGCCCCTTTGAAGGAATCGCAATACCAGACGTTGTCCATACCATCAAGCCGTCTCTTAGTGAATACCTCGACGAATCTATGGACTCAGGAGATCTATCTATGCAGCATATACCAGCGGACGAATCTTTCTCTCAGATACGTCCTTTATTCTCGTCGACGCCACCGAAAAGCATCAAGGATCAAGATATTTCTGTAGAGCCCAGAATTTTTGAGCAAGATTCCATGGATCACTCCAGCTCAGACCTCTCCCTATACATGCACGAATATCAGGACCTTCATTTCGGATCGGATAGCCATCCCAGTGACGAATCTCTCAGCTTTGAACCCCATACGACTGATATCCTCGATGCCAGTCTACTTTGTCCCCACTTTCCCATTGGCCATCGGCTCAACCCATATTTCTCCGAAGTCTACCAGTTGGAGGAGGAGCTTGGATCGGGTGGTTACGGTTTCGTTATGACGGCTGTTCATCGGCGAGACGGATATGAAGTCGCAGTCAAATTCATCATCAAAAGCAAGGTGCCAGAGCACGCCTGGACCGACCATGAGACCCTTGGCCGGTTACCGACTGAAGTCATGTTATTGAGCTTTGTCGATCACAAGAACATCGTCAAAGGGCTCGACCTCTTTGAGGACGAGATCTACTACTACTTAGTACGTTTAAGCTATGTTTCTATTCAAGGTCACCAATCCAACTCTTCGACCAGGTCCAGGAGTTGCATGGTTCGCCATGGCACAAGCGCAGACGCCAGAACCGGAGATGCGCATCCTCCGAGTCAATTAGCCCAGCAACACCCTATCTGTCCCCTTCCATCTCCACGACCTCGCTTTCGAGCTCTCGAGGAAGTAGCTCCCCCAACTTACCGTCAACCCCACCCAACATCCCCGAGCCACTTCCGGTAGTGAACCACATAACAAAGAAGCCCATCGCTCAACGGCCAGAATACCGCAGACGTGCATCTCATGACCTCTTTGAATGCATCGAGCAATCAGAGCACAAGCGTCTATCCGAGCGGCAGGCCAAATATGTCTTTGCGCAGGTCGTTGATGCTGTTTACTACCTCGACAAAAACGGGATTTCTCACCGGGATATCAAGGATGAGAATCTCGTGATAGACGAGGATCTTCGGGTATGTATACGCACTATCGCATACCTTGAATAACTGTTGATGTTGATTTCCTCTGCAGGTCAAGCTTATTGACTTCGGAAGTGCATCATGTGTCGACCCAGATGAACCTCGCCCTTATTATACCCTATTCTACGGTACAACTGCCTACGCCTCGCCAGAAATTCTCCTCAAGAAAGAGTATCAAGCAGCTCCTGCGGAGATTTGGACTCTCGGAGTGCTCATGTCGTACCTTTTGACAGGCTCATCCCCATTTCCCACTGTCAAGGATGCTATTCACGGCAGGATGGTGGTTGTGGATTTGCCCAGTGTCCGACTCTCGAGGTCTGCGATGAGCCTTATGCGTCGGTGTCTGGATCCCGATCCTCGTACTCGCGCTACTATCGAAGAGGTCAGGGCCCATCGGTGGTTCCGTTGAAACATCCTCAGGATGTACCAAAAAGCCTGACAAGGGCACTGTAGTTTATCATCGGAAACCTTCTCTCCATTGTATCTATACTATCACCATACCTTCTTCGAGCTCTGGCAGTTCGCATATCTCCAGCATACTTTTCGTTTCCTCTGCATACGCATCGTTATACCCTAGACTCTTTCACGTTCGTGTACTTTATGTTTTACTATTGCATTGTTACTGGACCACACTCTCTGTTCGCACGTCTACATCAAATACATTCGGGGCTTAATACAGTCAGCTGGCCAGAATACTTGAAGTCCGGAGATCAATGCATGTCCACGTACAAGAATCGAGCAACCACAACAAGGCATATCGACAAAGAGAAACTAGGCAGCATCATCAAGCCGACGGTCGCTATCTTCTGGAGAAAGGAAAAGAGCCTCAAACTCTTCAGCAGACTCTCCGATCACTCCAAAGGCGTTCTGCAAGGTCCTTCCAAGAGATTCCAACTCTTCGGTAACACCTTTCATCGCCAAGGCATAAGCAAAGAACAGAAGTTGCCTCGACCCTTTCACCTCTCGGTTTCTGACCACATCTAACTTCCTGATCGCCTCAACCTTGCAAGGGTGTTCAGAGAAGATACTTAATCGGAAGAGACAAAGGACGTACCAGTCTTTGCCTAGCTTTCTCAGCAGGAGGCAGATACGGTGGAAGTGGCGTTTTGAGCTTAAATGCAGACGCAAGCACGGAGAAAGACAGGAGAATATTTCCGACCATCTCATGTCGTTCCCTGTTAACCGGAATGATGAAGTCTCGTCGGACGCTCTATATAGAGGGTCAGCTATCAGGTTAATACATCGTATGTGGTCACTCACAGTGTACCATTCTTCTCGCGTTGTCACACAACGAATACTGTGTAACCTGTCCAGTATTGTCTGGAGGCTGGTCAAGATGCCCCTGTATAAGAGCACAGGGAACGGTCCTTTTAGGCGTGGTTCATGCTGCGTCAAAGCCAGCAACCCCTGCAGCTCAATCAACTTGATCTGGAGATGAAGTTCCCTGTATATATATTTGTCAATAATAGTCGGGAGGAAAGATACGAAGTATGCTCACATAGCCATGAATTCCCTGATAGAGTTATTCAGCCTAGTGAGCTGAAAAGTTGAGGCCTCGGTCATCTCTGTTTCAGCCTCCCCTGAACCGTCCTCTCTGCGGTATTCGGGGGCAAAGGAGTTGGAAGCTACTAATCGAGAGTAGAGCCAGCCGGTATTTAGACAGAACCTAAATGAAGTTTCATTAGTCTTGAGAGTGACCACGATGAGAATAGTTGAACGCACTCGGTCAGAGCATGCAGGAGTTCCCGACGGGCTTCGGTTGGCCACCAGATTCTTGATACAATGGCAGCCCAGACGACACCCGCAGTAACAGCTACTGCACGATGGGTAGCAACATATACCACTGAGAGGTCCTTATCTCGAGCATTGTAGCTGGAGTAATCGTGTGAGCCAACTTTAAAAACAATATGGGGCTAACGGTGCTCACGAGTATAAGCAAGTCAGGTTATACGTTAGTAAAAGGAAACGTGAAGCAGTTCCATACTCTGGTCGACTCAAGCCGAGGTAAAAGCAGGGTATCGAGTAGAAGAAGCCGAATATCGAAAGAATGACAGGGTCTTCGGGGAAGAGTGAATATATTCCGGCGGCTACCGCAGCACCAAGCCTGTGAGGATTGCGGCTGAGTGGCTGACAGACACGCGTTACGTGATTGAGACTCACAGTGTACAGAATATGCGCTGTAAGCTCAGGTTGTTTGTCTACAGATTTGGTTAATAACCTATACAATAAGCAACTTTGGTACACTCACTGCTCCAATTGTAGGCGAGATGACAACGAAAAACTATCATCACCATGAGTTCGATGCGTACATTTAGTGGGCTGGGAAACAGATACCGATATGAGGGCCCACTCTCCCTGGAATTCGAGGAAAATAGGTCGTGTGTTGTCAAAGAAAGCGGGGGCCGCCAGTACTGCCATCGCCATACCGGCTTTGAAAGCATACTTGAAATCTCGCTCTGTCAATCGGCTGCCGATGGTCCATAACGTTTGCTTGATCCGGCCAAGCCAAGTCAACTCGTGGCGGGACGGGGTTTGAAGGGTATCTGGAGCATGGGGCCGAACTTTTGGAAACGCTGGGACTGGGTGCCGGCCCTCGTACTTTATATATGTAGCTGAACAGAGGAGGGGTCAGCTCAATAAACGTGACATTGGGGTCAGACATACATAGCCGTTTTCTAAGGCCTTCCCTAGGCCGGTTCTTCTGAGCCTCATCCTTGGTGAAGAGGTTTTTGATGAATCGCGTCCACCAGTGATCACGATGGGCTCGTTCATGTTCAAAGGCATATATGCGCCTCATGGCATCTATCAAAGACGTCATCTCCCTTGCAAATTCTTGCAGAGTGAAGATAAAGCTATCAAATTTATCAGCCGGCCGTTAGAAATTATTTGGAAAAAGAACCCACAAATAAACTAGGAAGATGTCCTCATTGTCGTTCCCTGCTGTCAAAGGGTTGACAACGTAATCGCCTCTGTTTGTTGATACAGATGCTATTGATTGGTGGGAGTCTGTGAGGTTATCGCTCCTCCTATACCAGCGAAGCACAGCATGGTTAGAGGTGCTCTCGAATCTGACCAAGGCCCGTTCGATGCCATCCATCAGCTCGACGAATTCGGCTGCACTGAACCCTCCTTTCCTCTTCCCGGCATGAGAATGTTCAAAAGCTTCTTTCAGGCGTTTGAGCGAAGCCGTACATGAAGACTAAACAAGGTCATTAGGCTTTGGTATGAATGGAAGGTATATGTGGTTACCGAAAGTGCTTTCAAAGGAGGCCCAAGTTCGTCCACAACGTCACCAAACATGTCAGCTGCGGCCTTCAGCATTGCCCTCTCTTCATCTTCCTCGCTCAGAGGCTCCAAACCAACCCCGTCCTGCTGCCGTCTTTTGTCCTTTCGCCGCTGGCGTCTTGACATACCAACCTTAGTCAACTCGTATTGCAGTCTTGTGCCACTTCTCAAGCCATTTAGATGCTGACCTAGCCTGTTCAGGCTATCAACGGTGTCTTCATATGCAGCCTTTCCTGTGTTGGCGGCCCAGGAAGTAGGCCCATCGCCTCGAGGGACCCATTCAGTTCTTGCTTCTCCAAGACTTTTCTTCAAACTGGTAAAACTGCTCTGATGGTTCTCGACGGCTCTTTGCACCTTCTCCAGATGGGACTTAACATGCACACCACCTTCCAGCAGAAAGGTACTCGTGAGCATATTGAGGACGGTTGAGAAGGAGTCCAAGGTCTTTGACATGTTGTTTTGAAGATTCTGGGTTGCCGTTTGGGGCCAAATGGAGAGGCAGACGATATTGGAGATGAGCGATCCAAAACCAACAATCGCTGCCACTTGCAGCAGGGTGTGCAGGCCGCCTTCCTTGACAACTCTATGACCTTTGTCAGGGCTTTGCATTGACTGAAGTTGTGAACAGGACCTACACCGTCGATATCAGAATAACCATCATGCTGCAAGCTGGCGATAGAGTTAGCATATATGCGGTGATTTCTCAAGAGATAGCTCACCCGTATTGTACGAAGGGTTTGCCATCCATACTTTGGACCAAGCAATGGCACTCATACTGACACCAACCCAAATAATGGCAATTACAT
The DNA here is from genome assembly GCA_944990035.1 of Clitopilus passeckerianus. Lineage (NCBI taxonomy): Eukaryota > Fungi > Basidiomycota > Agaricomycetes > Agaricales > Entolomataceae > Clitopilus > Clitopilus passeckerianus. The sequence continues at coordinate 138,916 of CALYLX010000137.1, forward strand.
CTCCAAGCCATTCCAGCCCCGGGCTGAGCTCCAACCACCAATACACTGACATTGACGCCAACGAAACGAAAGCCGCATAGAGAACACCAAGGGCGCAGAGGAGGTCTGCTTCAATCATTCCACCCATAGTCTTAGCAGGGTTATAGTACACTGCTCTGAAAGCAACAAGTAAGTTACCAGTACAGCAAAGATCTTCAAGGAGCCAGGCTCACATGCTTGCCACGAGATGTGCACTTGGGGACGGCTTGGTCGAGCCAGGTCCGTATGAGGTGATGGAACCAATGAAGCGGGACAGCGCCGGCATGTATGTGAAGAGAGATGCAAGGAAATATGCCAACGAACATTTGAAAATGTTGCGGTATAAGGGAGGGATATTGGGTATGCGTTTCCACCAACTTCGACTGATTTGGGTGGGGGTGCCGGGAATGTCGTCCTCCGAATCCGAGTCTTCTGACGCCGTACTTGTATCAGAATCATAGGTGGTATCGGCCTCATGGAATCTTCCTGGAGCTGTGCGTGCGGGGCTCGTCTCACGAGATGGGCTTGATAACCTCGACCTCACAACGTTCGGCGGTTCTAGCATACCAGACTCGCTCGCCATCATCGAGCCCTGTGGGGAGGTAACGAGTGCAGAACGAACTCTATGGCCGGTTGGCGTTGAGCTTGCTGTTCGCAGGTCAGCATAGGGCCCTTCGTTCTCCATAAGCTGCCCAAACAGCGTCCATTGGTGGTCTGGTGGGGAGGCAAGACTGAATCCTGGCCGACTACTAACACTGGATGGACCAGGTTGAGCGGTTGGGGTCCGTTGCCTGACGCTGTATGGTGACGAGGTACTACGTTTCCCCATAGTTGGCCGTGGCCGTGGGGCACTGCCATCCCCGAAGTCATGAGCAGACGAACGGCTGGGAGATGTGTATGGAAGCTGGTCTGGCGACCCAACAAGCAGGTTGGTAGTTGAATCCGCATCCTCAAGGGTCAGTGAGTGAGCTTCAAAGGGGTCCATGAGGGATTTCCTCAAAGACGCTCTCTGGGTTGGTGTTGGTGTCCGAGAACTGTCCTGGTCATTGTGCATCATTTGGCAGCACGTCGCGTTGCCTTCGCGTGCCAAGGCGAATATGTCAGTGGCGTGAGACGATTACTTTTGGGAGGGTTCTCTGAGACTGCGATAAGGACTTGCAGAACGCCAAAGGCTTGTAAAGTTCGCAGAAAGACACCAAGCTCGACGAATGCGTCCCCGACACGGCTGGGAATAGCGATCAACACTGCCGTCGGCAGTCGTTGGCAGGTCTGTGGTCGCCAATTCAGGCACTCTTGCGCGTCACCGTTAAAGCCTAAAAATAAGCCAGGCCGCCGCCTCGTGGCAGATTATAATTTATTACGTTGCTAAAGTACATTTCTTTATGTTCTACACGTAAGTATTATGGGTAGTCTACCCTTTACTGTAACAAGGAAGTCCTGTATTTCCTCTTCCCAAGTTTCAGGCCTAAAACCTTTCTCGAACTGAAGTTCGAATTTCTGGACTATCGCACAAACCACGCTACGCAGTTCGTGCATTGCTAGTCGTTTTCCTATGCAGTCGGCGGGACCATAGGAGAAGGGTATAAACGCAGATGCGTTGTGTGTAAAGAGACGCGGGTCTCCGAGCAATCGGGGTTCGAGAGCCAGACGTTCGTTGGTTGAGAGCCACCGTTCCGGAATGAAGCTTGATGGGAAGGAAAAGTTTCGTTCATCTCTGTGAAGAGTGTAGATGTGAACATTCGTCGTTGTTCCTTCCGGGATGAAGCTAAGCTCAAAAAGTGAGTGATCCATACGTTCGGAGGCCAAGATGGTAGTAGCTTACTGGTCTCCTAGCATATGCCCGCCGCTTCCTATCTTCGGAGACCGCATGCTACCACTTAGAACAGGGGGCATCATCCGAAGAGCTTCATTACTGCGCAGGTTTCGCATGAGTACCGAGGTGGCGCGGGGGATATACAATTCGAAAGGGTTCTACTCACATGACAGCGTTCAGATATGGCAATTGGGCCAGTGCGTTCAAGTCATCTGAGGTCACCTTAGCCTCATCCAACTCCGTCTGTAGCCGTTTGTGCGAGTTCGGATTGCAGAGAAGAAGCCAGAACAAATGGGATAGTGCCGGCGCCACAGTGTCAGCTCCTGCAATGATGGCTAGTAAGCTATCACCAGCCACTTGTTCAATCGACGGTCGTTCTTTTTCAACACCGGCTTCGTCCATCTGTGCTCGCATTTTGTCAGTGAAGGGGCTTGTGAAGATTCCGGTACCGGAGTTCACGTACCAGATGATAGAATAAGTCTTTACTGGGAGAGCCATCGGTAATTCTCCTTGTGATTCGCCGGCTTCCAAAGGCCCTGAACAAGTTCTGATGATAATAAATGGTTGGTATCCATCGACGGAAAGGGACCAGCCAAGGGAGATGCGCCAGGAGAAGGCAGCCCCTAAAGGTCTAGTTCAACTCATTAAAGCATCACGAAAACACTTGGCAAACACACCGTTGAGAATTGTCCATCATGCTGCATAGGTCCTCTGTGTCTCTGCTTTGCATCAGCTCTTCGCCCCAGCCGAACCTGCATGCTCATCAGACTCGTCAAAAGATCCGCCAATCTGAAAACATACGCCATATCATTCATGAAGTCATATCTACCGCACGGTGGTTAGAATCACATCAGGGAGAAATGGTTTCCACTCACGAGAACCAACTGATCCATTTCGCCATATCCACAGGTGTACTTTCATGACGATCGAGTTGTTCTCCTAGCTGAGACACTCTTCTGCAGAGGTGCGTGTAGTAGGATTTGAGCGCGTCGGAGGAGAAGGCACGACTCCAGATCTTTCGCCGTCGGGCATGCTCTCGGACATTCCTCTGACCGATCAAGGATCGATGTGGACCATTCTGCTCCGCAAATTGACCATCCCAATCTGAAGAAGTGAATGGTTGGTATGGACGGGGTGCCTTAACGCCGGTAAGAATGGAATGTCGACTCACAGGCGGCCTTCGGCATTCCAGCCGGTCCTAACATGGGAATAATCACCTCGGGCGTGCAGAACGAGAGTTCGTTGGGTCCTTCCGGAGAATTAGGTACGGGTAAAAGGAAGACAATAGTCCACGCACCGATTCGAACGACGTCCCCGTATCGTTGGTGAAGCTCGTAGTAGTAAAGATGTTGCTTTCCTCCCCAAGCCTTGTAGGCAAACCAGATTTTTGTCAGCTTGCACACCAATGGTCCCGGATATTTGGCGAGAGGGTGAAAGGGGGAGAGTCGGTAAATCGTGGTCGATAGCAGGAGTGAGCCAATGTGAATGAACCATGCTGTGATTGCTGCTGTAAAGACATTCTTGGCATGCAAGTCCAGTAGTAAAGGCGTTCCCAAGGTCAAAGGTACGAGCACCAACAACACGAAATGCCACGCAGTACAATGAGGTTCAAGCCTGTTGTAGACCCAATGACAACCCTGAACGTCGGTTAGATCGATGATTGGGCGGGGAAGAAGAGGACAATGACGACTTACGATGCCAATGAGGGAGATGAGAGCCAGGGCTTGATGATACTCAAGGGCCATGTTGGCTAATCCAGCGTTCACCGAACGAACTGCATGGTTAAATGCAATTTCAGGTCGAAGCAGGGCCGACTAACTAGTGGCGCTTTGATACCCGCTTGCAGTTTTAACCGAGAAGACGTCGAGCCTAACGAAGCTAAGAGCACACACCTGTCAGTATGCCCGGGGAAGGGTTTGATGACTGACGTACCTTTAGTAAGTCTTTGGTTGTCATGTGGGTAGAATCGCTGAGAAGGTAGAGATGAACTCGTCTGATCTCGTTCCCAGACGAGCCGGCTTTGCTGCAAATGGCTAGGAACATTCGATGAAGAAAGCGCAAAAACAGCGTCCTCCGAAGATGCGGAGTGCAACCGTGATGTTCGAACAAGCCCAAGTTGGGCATACTTCACCGTATCACCGAAATGAATTCGATTCGCGAGTCAATGGCATCGCTAGAGCATCGCTAACGCATGGGCAAAGCCTATAAGATTAATCCTCATTAAGTACAGTAAGTAGATCGGTAGATGGTACCGTATCATATCAGCTACTCCGTTCTTCTGGCAGTTGAGCAGCTCCCTGCATCCCGCCCGACTCGATAAAGCGTAATGCCGCTCCGTCGATAGGATTAAGTTCCTGGCCCCTGGACGATGACGGGTCATTAGGGAATTTGTATGTATACGCGCGCGATATGGCTTTCGCGAGGCCAGGTGTGGGACGATACTTCTGCTCATTCATCTCGTCAACGGCAACCTTGAAGCGTGAATCCTCTCTCTGAATGAGTGTTTCAATGAGTTCGGCATAAACACTGTACGGTGGTTTGAAGCCAGCCGACTTCATCTCTTCTAGATACCAGAAAGCATCTTGATAGTCATCTTGGGTGAGGCAAAGCGATATGAAATGTCGGTATGTGTTGGAATCTCGAGAAATGCCTGCTTTCGTCATGTCTTCTAGTAACGTATCCCCCAATTTTCGGTGGCGCATGTTGACACATCCTTGTAGGAGGAAGTTGAAGATTGCGGTATCTGCGGGTATTTTGTAGTCCGATAGTGCCTTGTAGAGTCCCATGGCGCGCTGTAAGTCGCCAAGGTCAATTGAAGCTTTGATGAGACCTGTGAGGATTGTTGGCTTGATCACTTTCCCCTCGCCTTGAAGTTCGTCAACAATTGACCAGCACTTATCAATGCCGTCGGTGGTCTTTAGCTGATCCGCGAACAAGTAGGATGTTTCTGTGCGAAGTTGGGCTCCAAGGCCTTCCACGATAGGTAGCGCCTGTATGGCATTCTTGAGCTCTCCCTTCTTAATGAATGCCTCCAGGAGAGCTGCCGCATGGGGCTCAACGATGTCCACACCCCCCTTATGGAGGGTATCTAGGACGTCTGTAGCTAGGTCAGGGAGGCCGCAGCGTGCAGCTGTTGCAAGCACGGCGGTACAAAGCCCCTCCCCGGGTAGCTGGTTGTGTTCATGTATAGCCATCTTCCAGGCTCTAGAGGTACCTTCACCCTATCAAAGAATTAACGAATTTCGATACGGTAATAGGACGGAACGTACGTAGAGGGCTTCGGCGGATGATATCAAGCAATTCAGCCACGTTTCCTTATCCACTCTTCGCACCGACAGGTCCTCATACCAGTCGATTAAATCAATGGCGAGCCTCGGGTAGCCGCGTCGGGCAGCAGCTACTATCACGGACTGCGTTACATCGAACTCAGGAACAACGCCATATGCGGAGGACGAGTAGAGCCATTGAAGGGCCATCTCAAGGTTGCCTGAATCTCGAAAGTATGAGGCGATGGTCGAGAACGTGGCGGAGTTGGGCATAATCTTCAGCTCATTCATCTTCTGAAGAACGAGCCAGAAGTAGGGGGAAATGTACTTAGACTGCGCCTATAATTAGAGTTAGAAACGACTTCAAGAAGCTCTCAATGTATTCGAATTGACCTTGAGTAAGGAATTCATGGTCCTAATGTCTGGCTGCAATCCCGAGGCGAGAAGGTCTTCAAGAATGGCCCAGGAGTCCATCTGGAGTGAACTGTTTTTTGCAGCCGACTCCATGAGTGCATTGTAAGTGACCAAGTCGGGTTCCATGCCAGCATCCTTCATTTGAATAGCAGTTTGCAGGCAATTGAGGAAGCGTGACGACCTGGACTGGTCCACTAACTCCATAATCACTCGGCCTCTCGTTGTTTTATTGGCTTGGGGTCCTACATTCCCATCGAAGCCGGAAATACGAGCAGACGAGCTTGCATGCGACGGTTTCTCTTCCGAGGCATCTTGGCTTTGGGCTACCGTGTATCTTCTACGGTATGCATTGACTGCTAGGATTGAGCATTAGCCGGTTTTCAGCGTTAAACATCTTGACTCACCATTTCGAAATTCCAACCAGCTCTCTGTCTGACGTGCCCTGGGTGTCCCTAGACGAGTACCGGCACGTTTCAAGGAATTAGCGACGAGCATAAGACTGGGACCCTCGTTAACGTCGCCGCTGGCGTCGAGCACAACTTTTCGAGGCTAATGGCAAACAGACGCAAATAACGCCCTGCACGTGCAACCTTGTTTCGATTTTGGCCAGACTGACTCTGCTCCGTTCCGCTCTGCCACTGTCGCGTCGCTCTGCGATACCTCCTCGCGACTTTCTTCAATTATGGCGCGTATTCGGCTTGCAGTTTGGACAGTATTTTGCTGACTTTAGCTTACAGTTTTACTCGGAAACCATCCTATCACGGCGGGGACCGTTGGGCAAAGTATGGCTTGCCGCACATATGGAACGAAAGCTCTCCAAGACGCAGACTCTGCAGACAGACATTGAAGAATCCGTTGGTGTGTTAAACGGCTTCCAATTCACTGTTACGATGCGCTCAACATCAGATCAGATGCTATTATGGGTCAGGAGATTGAAGTCATGGCTCTTCGGCTTAGTGGCCAACTATTGCTCGGCGTTGTACGCATCTACAGTCGCAAAGCCAAATACCTTCTGGATGATTGCAATGAAGCCCTATTGAAGATTAAAATGGTATTCAAGGCTTTTCATTCCTCCAGTCCCATCCAGCTAACGTCATGAATTTCAGGCTTTCCGACCAGGCATTGTTGACATGACGGAAGACCAACTCGCCGTGAACAAGAATGCTATCACACTGCAAGCGGGTGCGGTAGATCTGGATCTACTTCTCCCCGATGTCAACTGGTGTGTTGACCCCTTACTTCAATCTGACCCAATCTCAACTCATATAATTCAACCAGGGAAATGGACTTCGAAGATCGCCCAATTCAGAGTCATGGGCAGCACCAGGCTCACATTGACGATATCACACTCCGAACCATTGACGATTTCCAGGACTTTGACCTCGACAACCAGTTCGACATTGGACCCTCGGACGGCATTGGTTCAGCAGACTTTGACTTTGATCTTGGTCTTGACTGGGATGGTGAGGGCGCAAAGCAGGATGAGGCCGAAAAGGACGATGGCATGAGCATTGACGAAAGCATTGGTGTTGGACGAGATGCTGGTGCACACCATGAATCCGTCGCATCCCATTTGGTCGGAAGAAATGGCATTGATATGGATGACATATTTTCTACAAGAAGCAAGTCTCGAGAACCTTCGGCCCATCCCTTCGACATGGATGTCGATATGGACCTTCCTGATTTTGGTGGTGTCGACCTTGGTGACCTGGGAGTTGGGTTTGACGACATGCCCACGATGGACATGGAAATTGAGAAGACGCCAGGCGTCACTAGGGCATCTTCCCGTGCTTGTGAGTGTTCCTAGATCCTATTTTACATGAACTTCGAATAATCCAAATTTCGTCAGCCTCTCCCTTGACTGAGCCTCCGACTACACCTGGACCTGGAGAGCTGCTGGCTGGCGAGACTGAAATCCCTCAAGAACCGACAAAAGCTAAGCGCAAGATCAAGGAGAAGAAACAGATCATTGACTCCGTCACGGAACTAGCGGATGGACCTGGTCCCAAAGTCGGTAGAGGCCGCAACGCTGGCCTCGGTGCTCCAGTCACCAAGGATGTCAGCGATATCGTTACCCAACACCAATTCCTTCCCCGTTCCACCACTGTTATGCGCCTTCTTGCTATCCGCGAAGACCCCCTCGCCCACTTCTTGCCCACTAAGAACACCCCTCAAGGCACTTTCTTTTGCGCTGCGCCTCCAGGCCTGGTGCCCGAACTCGCCGAATTGTTCATGCGCCCTATCAGCAGCTCTCAATCTCAGAAGAAACGCGCCAGGTCGCCTGAGAAGAGTCCTAACAAGCGAGCAAGAATTGAAGGCGAGGCTCAGGACGACGACGAAGTCGAGCAGGCCAGGAGAGCAGCCAGTGTTGCTGCCAGCCAAGTTCTGGGGAGTGATGTTCTTGGTCGTGGTAGCGTTGGACCAGACGCCACCTTTGACCTGGGTGACCAAGGACCACCTCTGGACGACTTCCAGCTCGACGTCCCGGAATTCGACGTCAGCATGGGTGGTGACATGGGGCGAGAGCAGTCTGCTGCGCCTTCGGTGATGAGTCGACTAACTACGCCTGGTCCTGACGGTCTCCCTCTGGACGAGGGCGAGGAGACATATGCCGATGCCGAGTGCCCCATTGCTATGTTTGATTCACGACCCAGTCAATCCCAGTCACAGAGCCAAGCAGTCGACAGAGATGCTCCAGGAGAGCACGATGGAAAGGGGTTCAGCAAGAACACAGTCAAGGCCTTGGGCTTGATTAGGAAGGAGCTGCAGCCTACTCCAGGCCAGGAGGACGAAGAGAAGATAGTCAGCTTCACCAAGATGGCTGACAAGGTTCGTCCCAGGATCCTCGTGCAATGCAATATATTAATTACCTTCTTTCATTTGTAGGCGTCCCGCCGAGCCGCGGCTTCATTCTTCTTCGAGCTTCTCGTCCTTGGCACCCGCGACTGCGTCAAGGTATCCCAGAACGGCTCATTTGAAAACATTGAAGTCCGAGCTAAGGACAGACTTTGGGAACAACAACGACATGGTTCCGTTGCTCCATCAAGACAGGCCTCTGAAGCACCTTCCCGTGCTGCTTCTGTTGCTCGGTCCCTTGGCTCCTCCCTAGGTCTATAGGCATCTCCCGTCTTGGATTATTTCGTGGACGTAATAATCCACCCGGATTCCATTTCACGATTGCTTTCTTGCTTCCCCTCGCAGCCCGGTCTTGTTTATAGTTAATGGGCGGAGATCTATTGTAGGACATTGTTGGCGTTATTATCTTTATTAGTTCCTTCCCTCCGATCTAGCTGTTTTTTCTTCAAGTAGTCGGTTATGTTGTGTGTATACCTACCTATGTAGTTCGTAGTAGAACGTAAATATATGAACTGGAATATGATGTACGATTCCTGTCTAGCAAAATTCACAAAGGCATCTAGATTCTATTGTGGGAAATGGATATCTATACCGGTATCGGGACAGGTAGGTCATCCTTTCCATCGATGTTCAACGATACGAGGAACCTGCTGACGAAGTTATACCCTCCACATGTGGCTGCAAGCTCGACAAGCTTTTGACTGTCATTTCCTAGGGCTTGTCTCGTCGCGTCGAAGACTTCCTGTGGTACTCGGATTTCCCGTGTGCTCCAGTCTGTGAACTCCAGGGCAGCAGCCAATTGAGGGCCCAGTGTCTCCTTCAATTGTCCTTGAAGCTGGGCATATGCCCTTCCTGAGGTTTCAGCCAACGAGGGGGTGAACCTGACGGCTTGAAGTTGTGATGTCGTGAGGCCTTCTGCTCTTCCAACTGGTTCGTGCTGGAGCCTATAAACGAGAACATGCGGTCAGAGGAACGCCAGGTTACTGGTGACATCAAGGGTACCATTCATATGCAGCATTGTTAAGTGTCGCGATACGGAGGATCTACGTAGAAAATCAGTCTGCATTATCCAACAGTCACTGATTGTCGGTGACTTACCACAAGCTCTCTCATATCACCGGGAAGGGTCGTATTGCTTCTAATAACACCAAAGAAATTATTCCAGTTTTCTGCAATCATTGGGGAATTGAGTCTAATCCACGAGAAGTTAGCCATCTGAGCCAAAAGAAAACCCATGGTCGAGGACTTACAGAACTCCGTCCAAGGCGAGCAGTTTCCCGTTCTCTCTTCTCGATCTGAAGTCGTCAGCGACCTGGGTTGTATCATGGGCCGCAATTTTTTGGACAGATTCTACAATCACTCACAGAGTTAGTGCTGGGTGCAGGTAGAACGTAGGGAACTCGAGCGGGAAGAAAATCGTCCTGCTTTGCCAGTGATGAGGAAGAAGGATCCACAAGCTGAAGCAACGATCCCAGCAGAGGCAAGGTGGCAAGTTTGGAAGCAAGAGTAAGCAGCATACTAGAAATTTGGGTCGATCGTCAAGCTAGCAATAAGCCTCAACTCTTGATACGAGGTTCCCTAGAAGTACTCTGGCCACGACAGGCGGTATGGTATTTGATACTCAGCAGTCGCTCATGGTCCTCCCACCGAGGGGCCTTTTCGGTTCCATTCCATGACGCAGGCCAACATCGAGTAAATTTTCATCATAAAAGAAGACTTTTGACAGGTTTTGGCATGGAAGATGAGGGTTAGGCGAGCAACGATAAGCAGGCTGTCGACGCTCACGGTGAAATCGCTGTGCAGACTCTGACGGTGGGAAGATCATGGGGTGATTGTGTGTGTAAACCGCATTGCAGATCCCTGACACTATCCTTGGACGAACCATCTCCTCTCCGCTTCGTTATATTAATTAGTTCAATAACTTCTGGATTGAAAGTACAAGTCTGCCCACCGTCTTGTTACTTCTTTAGACAGCCTCTTTCGACGAAAGCCGTTCTGTGTATACTAGTGTTATAAACGTTTTGTAAACATTTCGTGATATCAACGATTCAAAAAAATACTGTAGTATACCATGCTCGGGGTGCACTGAGCACTGACACCGGTTATCGACGAAGAATGGCTTGGTAGGACTCTGCTGCTTGGACGGGTAGTTCAAACTTGGTAGCTTCATTTATGCTAGGATCCAACCCTTCCCACCTAAAGGTGGAGTGGGGTCAGCTACCAGGCTGCAAATCAATTTCAGGAGTGCTCCCAGACTTAAGGTGCGGGGATAACAAGGTTGAGAGTCGAGGCGCGGTGGGACTCGTAATTCTGCTTTCGGCGGGGCCTGTAGAACTTGTTCTGGCTTGATCGCTGATCACATCGACGGTTAGGCATCAAGAGAGATTACGGGCGATACAGCCTCAGGGCCTCAGATGGGAATTAAAGTAGATTGTTCATAGACGAATGATCTCTTGACACTTCATATCGCGGTAACTGCAACTGACAAGGGGTGAAGATGGTTGGGAGACACCCCGTCCACAATACGCCACACATTGATCGTGTCATGATTTCGTGACGTCAGGAGGGAACTTGAAGTGAGCTTGAAACAGAAATTACGGTTCTGTACAAGTTTTGTATACTATCGTTTCCGTGGATTTTGGTTATGATGCACGTTGTATACCTACTGTAAAATGCAGAACTCTTACCAGAAACCTGGCTTCGAAGATATTTTGAGGCAGTTTATATAACATCAACTGTTTACTATGGTATGTAATTCTTATTTTCCCGATATTTATTTGAGAATCACCAGCTAGTTTGTATCCTACTAGAACGCGGTTACATTTCTACCGTCCAAGGAAACAGTTCTGGGCCTCATATGGGGTCATCCATTCCTCCCTGAGGACACCCCCTGAGTCGACTGTATTTCACCATTTTTTTTCGCGCATATAGGACCCTATTGGAGGCTCAGTTATCCCAACGATGCTGACGCCGTCGAAGAATGGCTTGAAGCGGCCTTCAAAGAACCTTTGTTGGTGCTCAGAGCCAAGGACACCTCTATGCGGCAAGGCGCTCTAAAAGTACTAGAATACCCTCACTAATTTACCGGTGTGACCCATAACTTGGAGGCAAAGGCAAAGAAATCCGTGATCAGCCATGCATCCACGGGCAGGAAAGGTGGTCCAAAGCGATGGGGAAGGACAGCGTACCGAATTCGAGTTGGTGGAGAAGGCGGTGGTGGTGACTTTGATATGAATGGCCCCCCATTCTTCGAGCTTGTTGTCCTCGGTGTGTAGCGTGTTTCTTGAATTTGTCTCTTAAACCCATCCCGACTATACCACACACGCCCTTGCCAATATATACGATAGATCAGCCTAAGTCTCGTCAATATCAGTGTTGTACGTACAAATAGAACTCCCGATAACATGATGTTCGCATTTGTATCTATCTTTTTAGAGTGGGATAGGTACTAGACACCTCGGAGTCGCTGTTACGGGGTGGATGCCAGGAGGAAATCGGAGAGGACCGAGCATGGGGTGTGAGTACTTGAGTCCTCCAGTTCCCGAAGAGATCGATATCAGTCAGGAACTACGAAATTTCCAGTCATGAGGACTCAGTTGATCCCTTCGAAAGACCATATCCCAGTGACATTCGGCGAAGAGAACGGTGATGTCAGAGAAGGGTCTCTTGAAGTTCTCAGAGCCGATGAAGTCACCGGCAGCAGTTGTGGGCGCTGTTTGGTCGTGTTGTTCTCGCATTTTCCATCCTTCAAACAAGTCCCGTACTTCGCTCGATAACCACCATAAATACAGATGGCAAATCGACCCAAAATCTGCTAGAGTCATCAATTCATCTGAGTACTTCTCTGCTAACCATGCTGCGATGTTGCAACTCTTGCTTTTCAAAGCTTCACTTGTTCCGAAAGGAGAAACCTCCGAATCCGAATACCCGAACGGTGACGGCATCCCTGTTCCGACTCCAATTACAGATTTGCCAACACTTACCACAAGACCATCTGCATGACAGTGCAGAGTAAGTATAGCATCAAGAGCTTTTGGCAACTCTCACATGAGCTTTCACCAGGACTCTGACCACATAACGACAATATCTCGTTTACGGGCCCCGGAAACTATACCCATGCCAAAATCGCCACGGTATGACGAACAAAACGAAAATAATGGCGCAAATACTGGAGTCATCGAGTGCGTTACAGTAGTATTGTTCTCGAGGGAACCAAATGTCTGATTTTTGGATGTAGGAACTTTGTACCGACCTGGTTCGCCTCCTTGATGGGTACGTTCACCCATGGCCGTTTTCCCTCGCTCCAAATCCTCATTTGCTGCTAGGAACCGGCTCGATCAGCATTCTTTTCTCTTCCTTTCCCTATGGGAGGCATAGCCAAGCGATGAAGATCCTGTCACTTTGCTTCTTCTTTCTAAACTTCTCCTTACTGTTGCTCTACACGGCTCTTACCACAGCACGGTATTACCTCTACCCGGCCACCTGGAATCGTACCATGCGCCACCCGGTCGTCAGTCTCTACTGGGCATGTTTGCCAATGGGGATCACCACACTAATTAACGTGGGTGTAGACATCATAAACGTCTACTATGGCTTTGGTGGCAAGGCCTTCCTCTACTTCATCTGGACAGTATGGTGGGCAGTTGTGATCCTATCCGTGGTTTGTTGCTGGGGTCTCCTACACGCCATGTAAGTAACCAGCCCCCCGATCTTCCCTTGTCGATGACCTAGATTCGCTGATCGACCTCCCCTTCACAGGATCTCATACCAAACCCACTCCCTTGAAGAAATGACAGCAGCCTGGATGCTTCCAGTCGTCACACTCGTCGTCTCAGCCTCCACTGGTGGTGTTCTTGCCAGGGCACTCGCAAACTACTCAACCTTCTACTCCCTCCTTACTCTCGCATTTTCAGTCCTCCAAGTAGTCATTGGCGTGACACTCGCCTTCATGCTCATCACCGTCTACCTCTTTCGCCTCATCGTACATGGTCTTGTTCCGCCAACGAGCATCATCTCCGTCTTCCTTCCCCTAGGTCCCATGGCCCAATCCGGGTTCGGAGTCCTCGTCATTGGACAGGTATTCAAGACGATTCTACCTATCAAAGACAGCAGCTCCCCGTTCTTGAGCTCATCCATGACAGGGGATGCGATCTACGTCGTCTGCGTCTGCTTGTCGTTCTTGCTATGGTCACTGTCCTGGATGACCATCATCTTTGCGTTGATCGGCCTGCTTGACACACTGAGGCAGACAAGGTTAAAGTTCAAGCTTCCTTTCTGGGGCGCTGTTTTCCCGAACGTAGGTTCTTCATTTTTGACTCAACAAATTTCCCTCTGCAACTTGCTCAAAAATATGTGTTCTTTTTATAGGGTGTCTTCGCCAACCTCACTATCAACCTCGGTGAAGCCCTCAACTCTACTTTCATCAAAGTCTTCGGAGCGATCTATGCCATCCTTACACTCCTCATATGGGTTTATGTCGCCTCTAATACCCTACTTGGGGTGTACGACAAATCCATCTTCGAGGACTCGGCCAACTACCATGAGGGTGTTCAGAGTGCCCAGGCGTCAGGGTTGTCCAGTCGGACGCATTCAGAAGAACGGACTTTGAGTTCAAGATCTCAGTCAAGAGCACGGCCAACCGATCTGGAGAAGCAAAGAAGCGATTAATTGATTGCAATAATAATGATAAACTGTTAGATGGTATATGAGACAGAACACTATGATACCTGGGTGCGTTTTTCTTCGAACCCTTTGAGGTGTTCCCACTCATGATATTTCCCTTTTTACCTCATTGGACCCATCATGGCTCACTTCGACCTCCAACCTCCCCGCCCGGATATTTACCCTTAATGAAGGATGCATAAGTTTTGGTTCACCGAGAGTAGCATCCCTCGCCGTCCTTTGCTTAATGAACTCGTCCTCACTCGTTCCTGCCTTGACGTGCTTATTCGATCTTCGCTGGTCATTCACGAATGTTTCGCAGAAGGGTTCACGACCAGCGGGTGGATAATCGTGGCCAACGAACAGCTTGTAATCGGATGGGAGGGAGAGGAGTTTTTGCATGGACTGAGTACGTAAAGGTTAATTATAATGGAAGTGGAGAAAAGAGGAACGAACACACCAAGTAGAGATCTTTGGCATTGCCACCTGGGAAGTCGGCGCGTGCTGAGCCTACATCTGGCTACGGCAAAATATTAGCTACCCTTCATTTTGCCATGGGCACATAGCGTAGGACATACCATAAAGATAGAATCACCAGTAAACACATTCTTGCCAATCAAATACCCAACATGATCAGGAGTATGGCCGGGTAGATGCATCACTCGGCATTCAACATCACCAATTTTGAATTTCGCGTCATCTTCAAGGAGGACATCAAAGACGTTTTGTAGGGAATTTTGGGGGAGGCCGTATCGGGGACCAAAGGTCTTCTGCACTTGTGTGATGCGTTTGCCAATACAGACGGGGACATTTCCGGGAAGGTGGGATTTGATGTATTGGGAGGCGGTGAGATGGTCAGCATGAGCATGGGTCTCGCTGTATTAGAAACCATGGTTAGATATCCGTGTGGGGTGCAAATGGTACAGAAACTCACAGAATACGAGTGACCTTCAGGCTATTCTTCTTGATGAAGTCAAGGATGCATTCAGCTGTTTCGGTCGAGTACTTGCTCGTCGACTTGTCATAATCCAGTACAGGATCAATGAGAATAGCTTCCTTTGTCTTTGGGTCGGAAACCAGATACTGCCATGTTGAGGTCTGTTTCTCGAAGAAGCTGTACACAGTTGTGGGCGCTTCGTTGAATGTGTGGAAGCTCTCGCGGCAGGCATCACCTGGCAATTTGGTAGTCGAGGCATACTCAGCCCTTGGCATAGCATTGGCAACGAATTGACCGTAGGCCCATACTCGCATGGTACTTGGACGACATCGAAGGTAGAGAGGCAACCGAGAGGACGAAGCACAGAGTGATCGTGCTGCAGCCGCACGAATGCAGTTATTTGAGATCATTGTAAGTTTGCGAAGATATCGGGAGCTACGAGAACTGTCCCTGATATCTATTTATGCAGAAACCAGACGGTTTCCTGCGGCATGAAACGGGTCATACCGTATTCATGAATTCCGAATACCTGGATATGCCCATCCAAGGAGGCGTCGAGAATCGACACTGCGGGCCAGGCTCGCATCGACTCGGCCGGGTCCCCTATACCTACGGCCAAGAGTAATCCACCCTGCCATTCGGAATTCCAAGAGCTCAAGAGACCCTGGTCGTTGTCATTTTGGCCGTGGTCACTTTCAATGCACGTGAGGATGAGCAGATGCTGACCCAGCCAAACTCGGACGGAGCACGATTATGACGTTTGGACTCGCCGGCAATCACTCGGCTATGGAAGCAAATTCGGAATTGGAAATTTTTAGCCCGGATCAAAGCCAAATGAGGCATCGCCGGGGACTTCATGACCCCCAGCCGAAGCAAGCCGACGCATCTTGCAGCTGTATTCCAACGTTCTCGACGACTGTAATGACTCTACCGACTCGGGGTTTTGTCTGAATGGCACTGTGGCAGGTGGTATGCGACGGAAATCGGCGGATTACGTCTAGACTTTACTCTGACACAGGAGAATCATCATATGAGCCTGACTCAGAAGGTCAATTCGGAATACTCGCAAAACCATATGAAGCCAATATAAAAACATTGGAATCTGGCGGGTGTCTCAACCTTGAACCCGTCTCTCTCTGATTTGTTCGCTATAATGCCTGGGTCTTCACGTTGTACGACCCCGTCGCCGTCCAAAAAACCGCTGAAGGAATGTATACAGTACGTAACGAATGTCTCATTCACTTTGCTGTGGACTGACCGTAACTTCCTACCGCCAGCAACTTTACTCCAGCATGGTTCACCATAAACATGGGAACAGGCGTCGTTTCAATATTGGCCGCTCGATTTCACTTCGGTGCTGGGTCGCTTCCTCTAGAAATTATCTCTCTCATATTTTTCTTCATTAATCTCATCCTGTTCGTCGCCTTTTGCACGATCACGGCTACGAGATATTATCTTTACCCTAAGGTACGTAACTTGACAATGCGCCTTCCGTCGCCATTATTCACCATCGTCAAATAGGTGTGGCGTATTATGCTGAACCATCCCGCCCAGAGCATGTTCATCGGAGCATTTCCGATGGGATTTGCAACTTTGATTAACTCGGCCCTCATAGCAAACCAATCATGGGGCTTTGCTGGGAAAGGCTTCCTTTACACCTTATGGGGCCTTTGGTGGTTGGATATGGCCTTGTCAATGTGGATCTGCTTCTTCGTCCTTTATAACATGTAATACTCCCAATCCTCTTCCAAATGCACTTCTGACTGGGTTATATAGGATGAACTCACATCAGCACTCGCTCACGAAGATGGCTGCATTGTGGCTACTGCCAATTGTGACCCTTGTTGTTGCCTCCTCTACTGGAGGACTTTTGGGAGCGGCCCTCCTGGAGCACTCACCTCACCACGCATTAATCTCAACCGCCGTCTCGCTGACTGCCGTAATCATTGGTCTTTCGTTGACCTTCATGATCCTCACCGTATACCTCTGTCGGCTTATCCTATACGGCCCGCCCGATATCTCATTAATTCTCTCTGCCTTCGTTGCGATGGGTCCATTCGGCCAGGGAGGATACTCCTTGCTCGTCAACGGGAACAACATCGCTACTCTATTACCAGTTCATGAAGGAAGAAAATTACCATTCCACCCCCTCACTGGCCAATTTATCTACTCCGCCTGCTTCTGCGGAGCCTGGGTCCTATGGGCTATGGGCCTTACCTGGCTACTCATCTCACTATCCTCGATATGGGCAGTCTGTCGATCGGCGAAAGTTCCGTTCAGCCTGGCTTATTGGGGTCTGATTTTCCCTAATGGTGTATTTGCCTTGCTTTCGGTGCAGCTTGGAGTGGTGTTGGATAGCCCTTTCTTCAATTACTTTGGTGCCATCTGGTCGAGTGAGTTATTTTCCCTATATTGATTCATTCTTGAGACTGATGGTTCTCGACAGTTATCACGCTTTTATTATGGATAGCAATCTTCATTGCCACCATCCCTGTTGTGTGGAGGACGACGATCTTCGTTGCCCCTTGCATCGCGTCCATACCTGTCATGGAGGTGCATCATCCATCGAAAGAATCCAGTTCGACGGCGCCAACAGCAGAATCACGAAGAAATCTTGGGCAGGTCTAGCCTCCTGCGCTCGGGCTTTCCTTGGAAAATTAGATACCACCCTCCAGAGATCAACTATTACCCCACATACAACTTGATAATCTTTACAGCATCATAGTACTTACTCGAATTTGTCGACGGTAGCGCAAAAATAATAATCAGCACATTGCCGTCGGTCCCGTGTTGTTTTGACGTCTTCTCGTGATCCGCCTTCTCTACTCGCGACCGCATGGAGGCGCGACGTCTCCAATCTCTGATGTTCGGTACTCTGTCCTTCCCTTCGTTGAAGAACGGTATGGAATGCCCTCACGCGCAGTGGTCCAGTGTACTGTGACCAAGAAACAGCCTGATTCTGTCAAGGTTGGGCTCTTCACGACCATCATCTGACTGGGCGCGCACAGGCATCTCAATTCCGACTCGATCATTGTCTTCTGTGGAGTGTATTGCTTCAGAAGCATGACATGTCGGCTAAAAATGTCTTCACGACTGCCATACCATGCGCACCCGTTTCGTCGGAGGGCTTAAGCTGAGCCCACAAGGCGGTTTGACGCAATCTGCATTCGATGCTGGCACGGGGACTGATGACGCCTCGTGAAACCAAGATATTCTTGTTTGGCACGAATGTATGCCATTTGATATTGGTCTACCAGGCTACTATAAATATAGGAGACTAGAAGGATTGCTTGGTTGAGATCCCAACCAACGTTCAAGGATGTTGTTCTCTAAAAGCCAAATTGCTGCTGCTCTTGGTTTCCTTTCCCTCGCTTCTGCTTTCCCTTCCAGCAGTCTTGAGAAGAGAGCACAATGCCAACTCATATTGGATAAGGCTAATGTATGCTATTCCCCACGTTCGTGCTAGCTCCGAAAGTTAACATTTGCTCGTAGGCTGTTGCCACTACCCTGCAGAACCACTACTTCAACTCCGGAAACGGCCAGTACACTGGAGGATCTCTATGGACCGATGCTGTAGGTTTCCAAACTCACAGTATGATTCTCCTCTGACGCACCCTTGTAGAACACACTCGAGGATCTTCACAATCTGATGCTTGCAACGGGGGGCAACCAATGGGCTACCGTCGCCGATACCTCATATATCGGTCGTATGGCGCACATCAATACCGTTGGCAACTGGCAGTCGGTCCTCGCCGGCAGCAATGATGACGCTGGTGTGAGTTGTCGGCATATATGCGCCTCTTCGGCTCGTCTGATTGACTGGACCCTCAGTGGATCGTCCTAGCCTTGTGGAAGATTGCAGACTACAAGTCTAACCGTGGGCAGGATGCGAGCGTCTACTGGGTAAGCTGGGAATAGTTTAAGGGAAGCACGTTCTGACAGACGGTTCTCTATTCTTAGAGCAGTGCACTTCAAATCTACAACATCATCGCTGGCCAATGGGACAACACTTGCGGGGGAGGAGGTATACTCATTCCTCTTCAGGATGTGACAAAACATTGATTATATGCGTCCAGTTTGGTGGTCAACCGCGCATACGTACAAAAACGCAATCACGAACGAACTGTTCCTCCTCGTCTCTGCTGAGGCATACATCCGCTTCGGCGGTCAGTCTTACTTGGACAACGCCAAGAAGGTAACTACCCACTTCACACCAAAAAAGCATTACTGATCTTTTCCTTTAGACATGGAATTGGCGTACGTTGAATTGCCGTTCTCTGACAAGCGATTCATACTGAAGGATGATCACAGTCCTGAACTCTGGCATGCGCAATTCTGCGGGCTTGTGGAACGACGGCCTTACCAATGACTGCAAGAACAATGGCCAAACCACTTGGTCTTACAATCAGGTGAGTATATGACCATATAGCGACCTGGAGACCTAATTGAGTCCTCACCTTACGTAGGGCGTTATTGCATCTGGTCTTTCTTCGTTATATGCTGCTACCAAGGATGCATCGTTGTTGTCTCAAGCCGAGATTACTCTCGATGCGACGATCAATTCACTCACTACTAATGGCATTCTGCGCGAATCTTGCGATAATGCTGCCAGTGGAGGCGCTGTTTGCAACCAAGACCAGGTGTGTGATCTTGAATAGAGAGTTCGGAGTCAACTTGACTTACTCGGAATTCTAGCAAATCTTCAAGGTACACTCCTCAATGCTTTCCATGCCGTATATCAGCTAACCCAACTCCTTATAGGGTCTTTGGACTAAGCACCTGCAATTCTACCTGGATCGTGCTAACGATTCCAACCGGGTTGCTAAATATGCTGGTTTCCTTCATGCACAGACCTCGGCCGTCGAGCATTATGGCACTAATGGCAACGGTGATGTTGGATCTGTGTGGTACGCACCAAGCCAGGTAAGACTGAGCAAATATGTGTTTTGTTCTCTCAATCAACCCTTCTTATTCAGGGAGGGTCCGTCTTCACTCCAAAGACCAGCGCCAGCGGTCTGGCAGCGCATGTTGCAGCTGCTAAATACGGTACATGTGCACCATGAATGTAACTAAATTATTCGTGGTATATATGATGGTATCTATCTCCGTGTTCCAGAACTCCTAGATAGTAATCCAATCGTGAAAAAATCTGAAAGCAGAAAAGGTAGGGCATAGATGGAGGGCAAGATGTAAGGCAACGGAGATTCCGGGGGGAAGTGTACCCATTTATTCGGCGATTTCCCGTCGATGCAGGCCACCTGTTTGTGTTTGGCTTGGGCCGGGAGTCAAAGGCTCTGCTTCCTCCTGTATCGCGTCTTCGGGAGCTTTCCATTTGCCTTTCATGACTACAGATGCATCGTCTTCGGAAGGAATCGTGTTATTCAAGGCTCTTTCAAGCGCTGAGAAGGGGTGTTATTAGGATTTGATTCCGAACCGCACCCGGGGCACGCACCTTTCTCTCCCCTCTTCTTGAGTCGGAGTGACATAGCTGATTGCAAAGAATCGATATAGGAATCGTATTTGACGATCTCGGTTAACAGGTATTGGGATTTCCGTTCCCAATTTGATTGAGCTTTCACCGCGTTTGCTGTCCTTGGTTGATACTGCCGGCGGTAAGCATACGGAATCATAGGCACAAATATGAAAGACATACCAAGGCAGTCATGGGTTCCCGTAGCTCATTATGGCGTTCCAGATCCTTCTTTAGGGTTGTGACATGCTTCTTCAACGCGTCAAGTTGCCCTTCTTCGTCATGAGTACTTGCAACAGTCGGAGGAAGGGGAGGTTTCCAATCATTGATGTATGTCTTGTCGGCCCAGGGTGATTGTCCTCCACGAACTGTCGCAGCGCCATCCCTCCAGCCAAATCTGCTCCTCGTGCTTCTCCCGCTACGGACACTGACAGAATCGCTCGTATCCCTCACTGATTCCCCATCCGTCTGAGCGCGCGTATGGCTAGGAACATCGGGGACAACGCGATTCCAACCGTATTCCATGTTCGAAACACCACCAGTGAGTGGTTCCTTGCTAGTCCTTGCCGCCCAGTAATTGCACGTAGACACCCACTCGTTCACGAGCTCCTCAGTACCAGCTTGGAAGAAATAAACAGCACCGTTGGGCATGGTGAGAACCATACAATATGGTCGCTGTCTATTGTAGCCAGGAGGGGGTAGGGCATGGGCCAGAGAATGGGTAAGATAGAGTGTTCCGACAGAGTCAGCGTTTGCCTAGTAATTATGAGTATGTGATCTTGCAGAAATCCCACCTGTGAAAGGACGTACCAGCCAATTTCCACCACCAAAAGCGCCTGACGCACCACTCAGATGGTCACCGAACACAAACATGCTCAGTTCTCCCTTCTGAATAACGACGAAGACTTGCATCCAAGACTTGTCCTTCGCCCTCTTCCCAGTCGATTCCCAGTACTGTTTGCGATTGAGCATGCCTTCCTTTGCCCATGGTGCTCCAAGAAGAGCGAGTTCTTCGTCTGATATGCTGATGGTGGTTGAGTCAGTCATATCGCTTTGTATACTCCTGTCGTCGTCTTCATGGGTTTCACGAATGATAGTGTGCGACAGGTTGTGGGCAAATCCAAGAGTGGGTGCCAGGAATGAAGAGCTTGACATGCCCTGGAGACAGTTTAATATATGCCAACACCAAATTTGAAGGAATCGCTCACCTCGTGGGTCGAAGTAGCAAAGCTAGGTGAAGGGCTAATGCGTCCATCGAAACTGCTGCTGCTACTGCCGTACGGGCCAATACCAGAGTTGAGAAGAACGGCCTGTAGGCCACGAACGCTTCCTCGCTTGAACCTATCGCCAGGTTGACCCCGCAAACTTCTATTCCTTCCCAAAACGCCTCCCGGGCTCAGGGAAGTCGAAGAACGGCCAATAGTCGTTGTGAGAGGCTGCAGGATTTGCTGGCTTTTCACGGCGTTATACATTTCCTAGTCACCCCGTCAGTTGCGGTCCAGCCAATGAGCGACATGAAAATTGAATACCTTGAGTAAGGTCTCCATGTTGCTCTCCCAACCTCTACCATAGACCGCATTCAAGTTGGTCCTGGAGCCGTGTGGAGTGGAACCTTGCAATGAGGGCGAGCTTCCATTATTCTCCTTCGGAAGAACCCCAGGAATTCCAGCGACTGCTTCACGAGATACACTATTCCAGCTGGTCATGCTGTCGCTCCGTTTCGCGCGAACGCGCACAGGACCATCACCATCGGACGCTGGGCTGCGGGTGCTAGAATTGTCATCATAAGCGAGGTCGGTTGTTGAACCTTGGGCAGATGAGGGCTGTATTTGCATTTGAATTGCAGACAGCGTGTTCCGGACGAATTGGTTGCGAGACATTCGATTCGCTAGTTCGGCGACATGGAGATCAGTGTTGAGGAGCAGGAGCGAGTAAGCTACGGCGTGTACAAGGTCTAGAAGGAGCTTTAGCACGGTCTGTGGCACACACGGAGCTTAATATACTTACTGGCGCTGCCATACAAGGTAGTGGGGTTGCATTCCCAGTATCGTTTGCTGAATTCCTCGAGGATACGATCCACTTGCTGTGTCTCTCCCTTCAAGAACAGTTTGCCGCAAAGGCGCCTGAAAATTGTATTAGTATACCAGTTTTGGTAGGAGAGGTTGAAAATAACCCCACCGGAAAGCCATATCAAGACGGAGACCCGAGAAATCGAAGTTCTGTATGTAGTGTTGAAGAGCCAGTTTGTTGATGCGGCCACTATGATTGTGGTAAGAAAGTATCCGTCAGATACATAGTCTCTGCACTCACTTGCCACCAAGCCACTCAGAAATCTTCTCCTTATGCAGAAATTCTTCGTCCTCATCCCAGCACCTCTTCGAGAGATCCTTGGCCCTGTTATCCATATCTCCCGTATCCTCAAATGTAGGAGATTGTCGACCAGACGCCGAGGTTCGAGAAGTAAACCGCTTCAAGTTGACTTCATTTATTTGGAGATCATTATGGGAGCCCCTTCGTTGAGGCGCTAGAAGAAACCATGTCAGTATGGAAAGATCATAATTTCAGAGAAATCTCAGAGAGGAACTCACAAATCTGCGCCTCCTCAATAGCAGCAATCAACGAGGGCTCTGAGCTGGACGCGGACGACCGGTGCAATGATCTCAACTTCAATGCATCTCCTCTAAATTGTTGCTGGGGAATCAAAGGACTACCCTTCCTCAGGCCGAGCGGGTTCGAGGCGGTTCTCGGGGTTACCCCCGTACCGGGCCCATTCCCCGGCCCAACTGAGATTGGTCGCTTTCCAACCTTCGGTTTCTGCAAAGACGTCGTACGGGGAGGGACTATCGGAGAGGGGGCCTCCGATTTCTTGATAGACTCGTCTAAAGACACCGTCGGAATGGACAAAGTGAGGATAGGGCTGGAAGGGGTGGACGAAATCGTCCTTTTGCGCTCCCCGTGCTCATTATGTACAGTCAACAAGACTGGGTCCGTTTTCGACCTTGTGGCGGCAATTCGTCTAGTAGTGGTAGGATCCTTGAGATCTAGGTGTGAGCCTTGTATTGGATCTAGTTGGGATAATTGTCCTTTAAAGTCGTCTAGCATGCCACTGAAGCTGGTATCCTCCGCGCGTCCCGGATCTGGGTGATTCGACGTGGGCGTGGTGAGTGGAGAGGCGTTCTTCACATAGTCAGCATCTCCATTGCTCGTACTCCTGCGTTTAAGTGGTTTGAGAGTCGGAGTCTGATCAGAACGGTTAGCTGTGTCGCGAACTGGAGACATCGTCTGTCCGTTCGATTGGGAGGGAGTCTTCTCGACGAAAACCATAGACCGGTCATCAGTATCGGGGCCGTCTCGTGATACGGAGGGTGTTAGTAAGGGCGGCAATGGTTTATCAGAAGGTGGAGGTACACGTTGAGGGGACGCGACAGCATCAGATGAGGGTGGGCTCGTGGCATTTTGTTGGTGCTGTGTAGGAATTGGTGGGACAGGCGGTGGATTGTTGAATGTATTGAACAGGTTCTGAGTGGGTGTTGTTGGAGCAGACGATGCATCTGTTCTCTGTTGTGGAATGCGTTCGTTACAGGAGTATATTAGAGTCAGGGTAGGCGCTTACAGATCTCTCCCGTTCACGGGGCATAGTTCCTTGCCCTAGCATCTTCCCGAGGAAAGCAGTCGTTTTTTGACGCATGGAAGACTTCGCAGGCTATTGTAAAGAAGTTTAGTGACAGCCAAGAAGGTGGAATTGCAGGAGTGACCTTGCTGGAGCCATTCTCTTTCACACTGCGTGAGCTTGAAGATAACCAATCTTGGCTCTTTGTGGGTAGCTCTGGCCGCGAGTATTTGGTTTTCGGTTTTGTAGGTGTGGAAGGGTTTGATGTCGTGGAAGAGCGTGGCCGGCTGCCAGTTGAAGGCCGCTCAAAGGAAGTCGAGTTGGGCATTGGTGGGGGCAGCTCCTGTCGCTCCTCTCTTCGGTTAACTAGAGCTGGGTTCACGACTCCGCCACGTTCTTTAGCCTTCCGTAGCAGTGTCGCGAGGTCAGGACTGCTGGAAGTGCCAGGAGATCGGTATAATGAACGGCGGTTGGTTTGCCTTTCAGTATCTTCCGCGTCGTAGAACACCTCGTTAGATGAAGATGATGAAGCCCTGCCGCTCCTTGTCGACGCCGAGGTATGCAAGGGTGTGGGAGAAGGTGCCTGTTGTGCTGCTGGAGGCTCTGATGGTTGCGCATTTCGAGTACCATTTTGTCGCGAAGGGGTGATCGTGCTCGTGTTGTAGTTCGTCGTCTGTGAATTCATCTCGGCGCCGAGTGAATTCATGTCGAGCCCTTCCTTCAGTTTGAATGTGCCGTCTGAGCGCAGAGCTTGTTCAAAATCGAGGTCTGTTCGTGATATTCGTCGGTGAAGTTGACGATTACCGTTCACATCACCAGGGCTAATCGGTGTCAAGCCTGACGGGTACGCCGTTGTGCTCGGCGGCTTCGAGCGCGTTGGTGCCGCATTCTGTCGTTGAAATACTGAAGCCAGGTTGAGGTCGTGGTCTGTGGCCACAGACGACGTTGAAGGTCGAAAACCTGGAGGCGGCCGACAGTCGGGGAAACGCCAGGCACTGTCCACATGCACAAAGTTGCTTGTTATGACAATTTCAGGTCCATCACAAATAGAAAATAGTGCTCTATGGTTCAAACGAAAGGCTACATCTACTAGTTAGAGCTGTACAATGGGGGATATGGCATAAGTAGAATGAGAGGAGGATTCAAGATATCATATCGATACAGTCTACAACATACATGATATTAAACAAAAAGCCCCGGGAAACAGCAACAACTCAAGTATCTGTGGACGTCGCAGGCTGCGTTGTCGAAGTCCGTCGTTGTCTCTTCATCGCGAGCGAGCCGGTGGAAGCAGCGGTAACAGGACCAGCAGAAGATGAAGGACCTCCACGAGAAGCAGTCAGACCGCTACCACCCCTGCTACCGCCTCCATTGGCGTTAGATTGCGAACGCGGCCGTGTTGTCGATGATGCAATCTTAGGTAGGTTTCCTGAACCTTTCCTGGAGTTGCCACCAGAATTGCCAGATGCACGGTTTCTAAAAACGCATATCAAACTTGGGAAACTCAGACTAATTGAGAACGCAACCTACCTCTTCTTGATAACATCGGTCTTCAGAGAAAGCGGGCGAACAACACCATGGAGTTTGTAGAACAGACCACAAGCGTTACCTACAATCAAACAACGTGAGGGTAAATTCAATATCGGCAACGTTATGAAGACGTACAGAGCGGTTGGCCTTCGGGATCTCTCCTCCAAAGCGGTGTATTCGTGGTTTGACAATTCGTACAAAGCGTCGGTGGCTGGTCACCTTCCTCTCCGCTCCCTTTGCCTTCCCCAGCCTTCGATGGATCAGGTGTACTGCTCGATGACCTCAGCTCCGTAGGCGAACTACCCGCAGTCAATGAGGCCCTCCGTTGCAATACGTCTTGCTTGAGAGGGATGTACTTCCTGCTCGAAATGGATAGCCTTGAGCCAGATCCATCAGTTGCTGGTGGTGGTGTCGATCCAGAAGACGTCAAGGGTTCAGGTGAAGCCTGAGAACTAGGTCCGTTACCCCAGCTGTCACTTGAGGGACTATGATGGAAGGACGTGTAGCCCGTAGATAGACCTGACACACTGTTTGCATCTCCTGTGAATATTTGCGCAGGATCTACATGGGTATACGTGCTATTTCGTCCATCAAGTCCGGGGTACATCAGACTAAGAATCTGGCCGTAATCGAGGATATCGTCGTTCCGTGTTGCAGCAAGGGTGGCAGCATTGAGCTGAGCATAGCTTTCAGCCATAGCAGCACTGGCAGCAGCAGCAGCAGCAGACAGTCCTTCACCAGAACTTGATTGCGTGATAGAGAACGCCGTCGAGGATTGTGGTGACTGTTCAGCGCTTGTTTGCTGTGCAAGGGTATTCTGTCTTGTTGAGAACGATGACGAACTCGAGCTCGACGCGGGGAGTGAAAAAATGTCTCCGTATGGGGGGAACGAAAAATTGAATGCGGACGAAGGGAATGGACTCGTGGTGGCATCAAGCAGGTCTTGAGGTATCGATGAAGTACCGTCCACGTTGGAAGGATCAGCACGCAACAGGCTCTCATAATGAGGTGCTTCTGCGCGCCGCTTTGTGCCTGTCACGTTGTCGCTCGCACTAGGCCTTCCATTGACTTGATGCCGCCCAGCAATCTCAGGGTGAATCCCCTCCTTATAAACCGTGTGGTCGAAACTTGTTTTCCGTACATGTCTAGGGAAGGAACGTTTCTCGACAGGCGGTGGAGGGTGGGGCGTTGATGGCACTCTGGAGAGCCCATGCAGGCCTGTTGAGGGGAGAGAGGAAGGGGCGAAGGAAGGGCTGTTGAGGGCAGAGAAGGAGTTGTTGTAAGGCACAGCAGAGGACTCGCCTTGCTCTTCATAAAGAGAAGGTAAATCTGTCGGATGGTTCAAAAGTGAGCCAATCGGTGGGCTGCGACGACCAAACGAGAGCATGGAGGCATTATTGGGGTTTGGATGACCTGGAGACGTCGGATGTGACCCTCGAGAGCCTCTGCCAAAGGAATCATGGGAGGTTGGGAAGGGGAATCTGCCATCCAGACCTGCGAGAGCACCGTGTTGGTCGAAGGTGGTGGTGATTTCCGGAGGCCGAGAGCGTGAGCGACTGGTAGGTCGCCAATCCATGGATATCCGGGACCGTGAACGGCTCATGGCTCTCCAGTCCATAGGGACAACACTAGAGAAAAACCCTGGTAAGTGGAAAGCTTAGTGGGTGCTAAAGATATGAACGAACTCAGGTTCATCGACTCCATCCTGATTTGGCCCATCGAATCCCACGACTCGAACACTGGCTTTCCGTTTATCTATTCGACGTCCCCTCTCGTCACCGTCATTGCCCTCGGCTTCTCTGCTCGTACCAGACTCTGCCCTGGAGCTTTCTGCCTCGTTGTTGTTCGAAGCATTGGCGATTGCGCCATCAGGCTTATCCTGTCCTTGAGAAGCCGCGAGCTCTTCATCTTCCTTTTTCTTCTTCAGAGCCAAAGCCATCATCCGCCATGTTATATTCTCCATCCGTTGGGCATGAGGCAGGTTTGCCTTCGTCTTCGCGTACATCTTCCACACCTGTGTTGCTAAAGGGTCCTGCTTGGCCATCTCCCCCGGGTCCGCTTCCGGTCCGAGTTCCGATGGCTGAAGATCTGGTGAGCCTGACATTCTGGGAGATGTAAACGGGCTGGTCGCCTGCGGGGATAACGAGGGTTTCCTACTGTTTCCGAACAAATCGTCGGAAAACAAATCACTGAGCAGCGTTGACTTGGACTCTGTACTCGGTGATTTTGGGGTTAAAGGGGAAGTCATCTGTTGTGGGCTGAGACGTCTAGTCGATGTCATTGACGTGTTAATCCCGGGGAGTGGATTCGAGAGCTGCTTCTGCACCGAGCCTTGCCCTGCAGGTGGTTTCATCGAGTTGGAAATAGGTGACATCCACAAGGAGGGCGGGAGGCCGGACTGGGAAGGCTCACCTGTATAGGGCGAAGCGCGAGTATATTGCAAGGATGAAAGAGCAGCAAGGTCATTGCCGTACGAGCTGTCAAACCCAGCCCCGTGGTGGTGGTTGGAGGTGCTGCCTGATCGGGAGTGTACGCTCGACGAGGAAGCGTTATGGTGTTGAGGCCATTGGTTTACACTCCGTGTGTCCCCTATAGAGAGATCGATGCAATTTCATGAGCCTAATCCAAATTCCAGAAGAAACGTGAAAACATACCGTTGAGTGCCTTGCCTTTGGTGTCAGAAGCATAGGAGTTCGAGCGTGGGATTTGGGGCTTCGATAGGCCGAGAGAGGAGTATTTCAGATTAGAAGGCGAGGGGGCCTGAGACCACGATGAAGGGGTACCCGCATGAGAGTGGTCTGGAAGGGAAGGAACGTAGGAGTTGTGGAAAGAGCCAGGAAGACTAAGGTGTCCATTGATGGGAGATGAGGATACAGAAACAAGGTTTCCGTTAGGCCCAAGGGCCGAAAATGAATTTGATTGCATAGGAGACGCAAATGCATTTCCCCAATCGTTGCCGAAAGAACCTGGAATATTGGTTGAAAGATCAAGTCCCAGGTTCTGGTTCGCGAGTTCATCCAAGAGGCCGTTGTTTCCTGGACCGAGATTCAGGTTCGACGGCCAGGTTGAAGTTTGAGCAGATGAAGCAAGCGCTGCCATGTGCTGGGATAAATTGGATGGGTTTGGATGTGTAGAAAGAGACGGGTGTAGAGCATCTCTTGGACTCGAAGGCCAGTTTCGGTCAGCAAAATGACTACCAGGTATCATCGGCTGGCCATGACCATCTAGATACCGCCTTGAAGAAGACGAAGGTGGCTCCATAGCAAGATTTGAAGACCGCAGGAGCGTTATTTAACGATGAAAGTGGGGGACTCGAGGGATGGGAAATCAGCTGAAGCCCCTAGACGCCTCGATGATGGCGGGTATAAATGAAGCTTCAACGTGGCCTGTTGATGTACTGTCTGTCAATTCTGACAGACGCAAAGCAGGCTGGCCGACGCGCAGACCGATGAAGACGTCCCTTGCAACGTGCTGGAGGCCTTTAACTGAGAAGAGACAGTGGCCTTGACCAATTGCAACTCCAACAAATCTCCGGTCCGCTATCCAAGGACCCCAATGATCGTATTATCTAGTGTCACGCCTAGTCACATCAATGGATCACGGTGATCGGGGTCTTAGGGCCCATTACAGGCCACTTTTGCGGCTCGCTCTCTTCCAAAAATTTGTGGCCACTGGTTAAAAAAATGTTTCCGCCTGTTTCTCGCCGAATCGACGCCGATGCTGCGCTGTGTTGTGTTCCTCAGAGCCAAGATTTGCTGAAGAGCGTGAAAGATTGTATCGCTCTTGAATTTCTTCTCCAAAAGGGAAACGATCTCGATCAATGAACTGGACACTCTCACAATATTATTGATCGACGAGCGGCTTTGATGGATGAATCCGCCCTCAACCTGGCAACCTAGAGAGCTTGATGCATCTTACAATCGTCTGGGCAGCTGAGCAGGACGTACTACATTGCAATTCATCGGGGGACACGGGTAGCCAACCCAGCGTCTTGCTTTAGCGGAATTAATTGTCAATGTCTGTAGTTCTTGCCCTGGGTGAAAGGCCCCCAGCTAATAGGCCGCCTCGCCGCCGCGGAATCCGTTTGTTCTGGACCAATCGCCTCTTTTCGCAGTGCCATGGAATCACTTGTTGTTGCCTTAAACTGGGTGCGGGTATAATTTGAACCTGAATAGACATCACAAACTCATCCCAAATTCATATTCTGGTTACCGAATTCTTACCGAACTCGGCTCCATCTGCTCTCCTTGAAGGACCGGCGCGGTATATCCTTCTCCTTGCGGCTCGCCGACCTTCCGAGATTCAGGTGCTTTCGAGATATTCAAATGCGTCAGGTCTTGCAACAGTACCCTCAACGGATTGGAGGCTTCAGAAGGGACCTTCAAGGGTCCCATTACTCATCGACAATCTAGAAATCTAGTGTGACCGTCGGGACAACTTAGACCCTCGTCATTTTTACTTGATCAGCATGGCAGGACTCTCGAAATGCTGCGACCGAAGGCTGAACGCCACCGCCTGCAATTGGTACCAGTTTGCCGAGAGAAGCTTTCAAACACACATTCATTCGAATACAAAGATGCCATTGTGCACAAGTTACGCCGACATAGAACATGAAAACCTACTGATCTGCCACAGAAATTCTCTCATCCATATGTTCAATATGGTTCCTTCTAATTATCCACCATGCGAGATCTCCATATATTCACTTCGTTCCTTGGTACCCCTTCATCTCCGCGATCTGGATCTTGATTCGTGATGGTTGATCTAACCTTGTGCAAACCACCACTGAACCTTGTCGCTCGCTTACCTTTTTTGTTTCCCGTGGAACTTCAAGCTACATCGTTTTTGGCAGGTCTGTGACATCTCCATCATCACTCCCCAGCTCTAAAATGGCTTCACGTAATGCGAGGGTCTAGGCACGGCAAGCTGTCCGCAAGACTGTAAAGCTTATTGGGAGGCAGAGTTTTGCGCCCATGTCGCTTTAACGCAGTACTGACCCACTCGCTGGTCTTCGTTTCGCGGCGTAGTGCAAATGTCTGTTTGGAGACTTTCTCAGCCACGATATTTGTCTCAGAGAATATCAACTTGTCCGCAACGAATACCACCGATGACTGAGGATTTGTATCATAAGTCGCCCACTGATCTGCAAATTCCCGGTATTCGCGGTTTTCGTTACCATGCATTTTGACTCAATGCAGGTCAGATATGCACCCGAAACCCTACCCACATTACTCCAAGGATCCATTCAGGAAGGTACACATAAAGACGCACAAGGGGATGACGACGTCCCCAGATCCAAAGTTAACCGACAAGATATTTCTTGATCACCGAAAACGTCAGTCAATTTAATAGCAACCATTACGGACGTCGAAAGCAACTCGAGGATGGGCAAAAGGATGGCCTAAAGAGCAACGCTAGCAAGGGTCAACCGAACACGGAATCAAATGTTGTTTGAATTGAATATCGGCAGTAGATATCACATGGTCTTGGATTTTTCTCCAGGAGAGTCTCCTTCCTTGACGTTGGGCTCATCAGACCAGCTCCAAACAAGGGACAGCTCTCCCCGTACGACCGCTGTAATGACGAACGACAATATACACGCGGGACTGAAGTTTATTTCAGCACCTTCCTTAACCGCCACCGATCCGAAGGAAGCACGTACCTAAGGTACAATAACGCTGGCTGACCATGCTCGAAAACGTGCAACACAACAAAAGACGTGCTCAGACCAAACACGTACGCCGCCATCGCAGCCGTGAAGTAGGGCTTGTTGAAAGATCCGTTCCGAATGGCATTTCTCGTGCTTGCGCTGTGATGATCGTAGCGTAGGGCTAAAGCAATCAGAGTTCCAGGGATAATGACATCTCCTAAACCAAGCAGCGTAAACCCATTCTCTGATGAGAACATGAGTGACTTTGGCCAAAGGAGCTTGATCGGGGCGTCAATAGTCGTTGCAACCTTCACCATCTGAGGCACATTCAGTAAACTGTCAGTGAACCAGAAAAGGGAAATGTGGGGAATACTGGTACTGACCACCTCCGTGCCGAAGACCCACCAAATGTCATAGAAAAACAGCCCCGAGAGGAGAATGGTCCCTGTCTGGAAAGAATCTAGTTTCAACAAGGAGAGAGCATTGTGGCAAAACGAAAGTGACAAAATATCGGTCAACAGGGCCGATTTACGACTGGTCGCAGTCTGAGAATATAGAATAGAAGGAACGGCAGCAAAGGGTAGCAAAATGGTTGAGGGCGTTCTCCAAGAAAGGTCAAAGAGATCTGTAGATCTCAATTAGTTCCTCATCCGGTGTTCAATGGTGGAAATGAATATGCTGCCGTACCGGTCGATCCATGCTTGATCAAAACGCGTGTTTTCTCGAACTTCTTCCACCGTATAGAGCCTAGGCAATGACGCGCCAGTGAGACCGAAGACTGGGGGTGGCGCCTCAGTAATTCCCCTCACCCAACGGAGCTTGGTCACAGGACTCACTTTCCAAACACTGCCAACGCCGACAAAAGCGAAGTACCACCCAAGGAACCAATTCAACCACTCCTGCCCGACATACTTGATGACTAGATACAATCCAAACAGAGCCACAGAACCGAACTTGAATGGGGTGTCACAAAGTGACTGGGGGCACGAAACCTCTAATGCTTACGATTGGGAATAGCCAAGCATCACCGGCGGAGAGCCGCTCTAGAGCTTCGTCATCTTCTTCGTCTTCACTTTCGTCTGCAGAATCTGTTGTTGCCTTGTCCTTCCCTGTATCTCGGCGTATCTCTACCTAAAGCCCTGCCCAATCAGTTTAAACCCAGTAAACCTCCGAATGAATTCAGTACAGGTAAAGAACTAAAAGAGCCGGCATATATTGAACCAGTGGCAAGCGTTAGGAGCCCGACATAAGAAGCCAATAGGTCCCAGTCAACAGCCTGCATGAGAATGACAAACTAGAAGGAGATCAGGAGTGACGCTACCGCGGCGCCTGAGCGTACACAGTTCAACGTGTCGCCAGGGACTAACTTCGGACCAAATAGTCCCAAACCTTATTTCTGTGATGCATGCATTTAATCGGCCTTGAGATCTCAGCAAGGGGCCATTAGTCCGTCGAGGTGGTCAACGATCATCAAAGAACTCAGTATTGAATATATGTTTGATAGCTGTCAGTTATGCTTTAACAACCTGGTACTACATTTAGGCAGAACAAATGTATTAGTTAGGGTCAGTAACCAGCAGCGATGCCATTCTTTCTTGAATCACTCGCGGCTGCAGGGGCAGACCAGTCAGCTGGGGGCCGGACAAGAATTGACAACAGAAAAATTACCATAGATCATCCCACCATCCTGCATGACAGCCTGGACCACAGCCGCGACGCGGTTAATATCCGTAACTAGAGAAAAAACAGTTGTTGAGAATTCCAGGAACTAAATATCGCTTCGAATACTCACCAGTGACATTGTGTCCCAACTCCCGAAGTCCATTAATATTTTCAAGGGGATATACGTTGTCCACGTCCAGCATGAGGGGGTATAATTGATCCTGCAAACGACCAAACTCTATTGCGGAGCTGATGTCCATTCCCCTTTCTAGGTTCAAAATCACCTGGAACATTGCAGGGAAAATACGACCACCCCCAGATGCTCCCATAGCAAGGTAGAAAGATCCGTCCGAATTCTCCATGATGGTCGGCGCCGTTGATGAGAGGGGACGTTTCCCCGCTTCTGGGTAGTTGTCTGATGGAATGAAGGAAGTTAGGGAAGGGGCCGGTGGGAAACCGAAGAAGGACTAACAAGGGGACGGCCACAAGCCAAAGCCGTTAGGTGCGCCTGGCGTTGAGAAGTCATCCATCTCATCGTTGAGCAGAACACCTGTCTCTGGGTCCATTACCAAGGAACCAAAGACTTGGTTCACTGTGGAGGTTATAGCTACAGACATGCCGTCTGAATCCACAACTGAAGTGTGACTCTGTGGGGAAGTGAGCTACCCGCGAAGGTTTGAATATGTTACCCGAACATACCGTCCCATGATCAATCTTCACGTCATATTCCGGGTTATAATAATCTGGGGTATGGGTTCTATCCTAGAGGAGATAGAAATTAGATGGTTCCCCAAGGCCAAAATACGGCACGAGCTTACATCTGTTATATTCTTAGCAATAGCATCTGAGTATGACTTCGTTGGTATAATAGCCATGCGTTGGGTATTATTCCCAAAGGCAGGGTCGCAGACCTTCGTTCTGGGGCATTGTCTGTCTTTCATCACCAGGGTGCAATCAAACCAAAAACGCACCTTGCTGCGAACCCAAACTTCATGGCCTCAACGATCCTGTGAGAGGTCGTAACGTCAAGCTCCTTGACATCGAAACGTTCTATCAAGTTGAGCATGTGGAGAAGAACTGCAAATTCCAGGCACGGTGAGCACCAGACGCGATACACAATGCGACGATTCGCACCTGGACCGGCACCTGGGGCATGTGTTGTATACACCTTCCGACCACGGTAAGTTCCTTCGAGGGCGTGGTCAACTTGCACGGTGTAATTCTTCAGATCTTCGTGCGTCATGACACCACCAGTCGAACGGATCTTGTGAATGAGAGCGTCTGCGATTGGACCCTAGTTCCATGCCGAACGTTAAGCAAAGGCAAGTCCCGAAATTATTGAATCATACATCGTAGAATGCATCAGGCCCCTTCTTGGCAATCGTAGACAGTGTGCGTGATAGGTTTGCCCTGCGAATTAGATCACCTTCCTTCAGCAGGACGCCGTCAGGAGCAAAGATGGAACTCCAGTCTGAATTATTGAAGATTACTTCTGAGAACCACTGTAAGTGGGTTCAAGTTCTGCCTGGAAAAGAACGACCAAGAATACGGAGACTCACGGGTATTCGCCGCCCAAGCTCACGGTCTACCTTCCATCCTGCGGCAAGGCCTATACTTGGTTGAATCAACCTTTCCCACGAAAGTTTACTCCAGCGACGATGTGCCTCTTCCAAACCTCTTACTTCTCCGGGGACGCCTACCGACAGACCACCCCATCGGGCCTTGAGGGGATCGTCAACGTACATCGTGGTATTTGCGCCGCCAGGACCGGTTTCCCGGAAATTTATGGTGAAAACCTCTGAAGAACCCCCCGCTTTGGCTGGCGGTATTCGAACCGTCATGAATCCACCGCCGCCAATTCCGGAACTAAACGGACATGTTTTTAGCCTCTAAGCTGAAACCGGGACAGCTTCATTGCGGACTCACGAGAACATGTTGACGACCCCTGTGCAGAACGTAGCTGCAATTGCAGCGTCCACAGCGTTCCCTCCATCCTTGAGAGCGTCAATTCCAATATCCGAGCATCTCTTGTTCTCGGCTGCTACTGCACCATGCCTGGCCCGGATGAGATACGCTGGGTTATTGCGGCCCGGAAGATCTCTTCTTGTCGAATTACTACCTGAATTCGCAGGATACCACAGAGAGAGACCTCCCAGAGTAAAGCAAACTGCTGCGACAGCACAAAGAGTGCGCTTCGACGAGAGCTTAGGCTCTCTGCCGTTTGTCGGGATGTCGGTAGTGGTCGGAAGAGGCAATTTCATGTCGTGCGACGACATCTCTTGGACAATAGTCTTCTCCCTGAGAAAAGCTGGCATCATCTGTTCACAAGATGGGGTGCTTTGTATCCCTCGGTAGCACCTAGTAAGCGCTGGGCAGCAAGCACGATTACTAACACCTGGTAGCGAACATTCCCTCCAACGCCAAAGGGACCGTACCCTGCCTGTCACCGTAAGCGTGATTATTATGTGATAAGATTGGCTGACCAATCCGGCTTATCAGGTGCTTCAACCGATAACGCGTTCGCGGGTGGTTTGGCTTTTACCTTCATGTCCGCGTCTGGAATACGATGGTCAAGCCCTGTTAGTGGTTTAGCTGTCGAGGAGTCATCTGCAGTCCCCGAAGCCACTATAGGGGTATTCTCTAACAGCCGGTAAATTGTGATCAGCTCCTCCGTAACTTATCTCGGTTCAAACAAGCATTTAGGTCAAGTAACAGTACGTCTGTCAACGCCAGACCTCGCATCACAGGTTCACATTACAGCCTCTAGGTGATCGGAGGCCAGCGAACAAAAGAAAGAGAGCAATGGGGATGAACGCAAGGTTTGACCGAATGGTTAGCTCTTTGCAGGAAAGTCACCGCTTGGAACACCAAAGGAAAAGGTCGAGAAGTGGTAGCTCGTCTTCGATCAGTGGCTCGAGCTACCTCAGCAATCCACTAGACGCATACAACGACCCTCGCTGGGATACAAAAGTTGGAGAGTCTTTCTCGTTGCTCAGCAAGAAGGACCGTCCTGGTAAACGTTCAGCTGCGCGTATTCCAGCAAATGCCGAAATCTTGAACGTAGGACCTCACTTTTTAGCTTTAGCACGTGGCTTACTATGAATAATAGATGACCTCCGTTCAAGGGGCGAAAAAAGTCCTCCCTGATTGGCTTTCTGATACTTTCGCAACCTTGGAACCAGCTAATCCTCTTCGAATTCTGATACCCAAAGAACATAGGCGATCCCCTCCTAAACCTTCGCCAGCCAAGATCCTAACTCAGCGGGGATCTGGTGAAGAGGAGCCGATGTTTGCTTTTTCAATCTCTCCTGGCCCTTCGGTGATCCATTATCCCTCGACAGTTTCTCGTCAAAGCCTCGCGCGTCCGCTTCGACCGGGCACTCCACATCAAAATACCCTCGATTCAACGGCGACTGCACCGTGTTCCACTCCTGGACCTATCTATATATCGCAGGTCTCTACTATGATACACCCTGTGACTCCCGAGAACTCGACGCGTGCCCCCAAAGTCCATTTTCTGCCTTTCTCAAAACCTGGACCTGCCTCGACTTTAGCTGCACCTAGCCCGAAGGAGGTTCCCGCATTGAAACTCAGCCCTATGGATATTAATATCGGCGAAGAGCCTAATTATATGCGCATACAGCCCAGTCGTCCGCGTCTCCACAAAGGAGGGCCAGCCTCCCCCGGTGCTACAGTCGTTTCTGGCCTTTCCAACGAAAAGCAACGTTTCTCCGACCATGACATATGCCACTATTCTGACGAACTTCCTGACCTTGCACATTATGACGATCCTCTCACTGATGACTCTGGCTCCGATCCTTACTACTTTGATACCGCTAATACTTCACATACCGCTATTGACTTGTCCGACGCGTTCAGGACACCAGGACCTGGGTGCTATGCTAACCGGCCCCTATATTTCGACTCGCCCACTGAAGAAACAATCGACTCTGATCCTGGGTACACAATCGGCTACGACGCGTTGGATTTCTCTTGGACTCCTTTCTTCCGGGACAAGTCTCAAGATGGCATCAGTCCGACGAAGGCGTCTTACTTTCTGGACCCCATACTGGAGGACATATCAGAGGAGCCTTCCGAGCTGACAGCTCCAACGCGATATATGGTCGGCACCGCAGAGTTTAATGAAGAGGAAGAAGCAGATGTAGAACCTACCTTTCGTTGGAAACCAAGAGGACCTAGCCCCATGCATAGCTTCGTCTACGTCGGTGACACTGAAAACGGCTCCTACAGCGGGCCAGGTATCGCCCAAGGTCAGTATCCGAATGACCATATCATTTCGCATTCCGTCAGCTTATGAAGTGCTCGTGCTTCCCTTTGCAGGGTTCTAACTTTCTTCAAGCTTCAGATGCATTGCATGCGCGAGTTGCTACTGAATATGAGGTTCTCCACTACGTGACTGCGTCGTTCTATACAACAAATGCTATATTTGCGTCTATTACAGTCGCAATACCAGTCAGTAACATGTCTATGGGTATCTAGAATAAGTATCATGCAACAAAAGCGGGAAAACAGGAAATAAGGATATCGACGAAGACTACCAGCCGTCCTTCACCAACCGACATCACCCCCGACGTAAGGATCAACAATGAGGTGTTTCCGCCCTTTCTCTTTCCTCAACACATGACGCTCCAGGGTGTAGACCTCATAGGAATTAGCAGCGAGCTTCATCGCTTTGACGTGGTGTGGTCGGGAGTTGGCAGCAACTGCATGTTTGCGACTTTGCCATATGCAGGTGGCGAGGTTGAGGCCTGTTACGGTGTCCGGAATGCCATACCAGTACATGATCAACTGTGTTATGAGCAACATTAGCATAGGCAATGGGTACTATTTGTGAAACCACGTACACCTCCGTTCCTGATGGCTTCCTCGTGAGCGTGTCTATCCGCATTGTACAGGGCTGAATGACACGATTAGTTGGAGTGGAATATCAGGGCCGCGGGTGTACATACCACCACTGTCGCTGTCCGCTTTCCTTTTACTCCTGAAAACAACACAGTACCATTCCCTCTCCTCATCCTCTGGTAGTTCCAAATTCGCCCAGTTGAACGCGTCTGCATATGCCTTCTCCGAGTAGTGCGGACCAAGAGGCTTGAAGTAGTGCAGAGCTTTATGTAGTGACAACGAGACGGGATCAATGTGTGGTAGGCGGGTTTCAGTGACCAAGGGTAGGTGGTCAGAAGCTACCTTCTCTTCAGGAAGATGTTTGGGGAGCGAAGATATGAGCGGTGGGAGGTATAACACGGGAAGTTTCGGCTCTGTGAGGCTTTTGTTGTCAAATTCGGGAATCTGGTGCGGGTCGCGTGCAGCAGCTCTCAAGTAAAGAGACCCCTCAGGAGGAACAACTGTCTCTTCGACAAGGGTGCGACTTGGGTGGGGGTCGTCGCCATAGATAACTTGGAAGCTCATTGCAAATAAGAGAAGTTTTAGTGGTTGGTGAGTTGGAGGAAAGCTTGCACCTCGAGCAGAGCTTTAAGGCTCTCACCCTAGCGCGCTCATAATTACCCGCAGGAATGGGCTAAGAGCCTCCTTACGTGCAAAGCACTGAATCGCGGCCATAATCGCGCAATTTGACGCTTTCCACCGCGCTCGGACCTGTGATCGAGGGATAAACCGAAGCCTACCCAGCCTCGTTATCAAATTTTCACAGGGAGTGAATAATAGCCTCTGTATGAATTCAACGTGAAATTGACTGATTGGTTCTCGAGAGTCGCCTCATGCCTTATCTCGTCAAAAGAACACTGGCGTCTATGGGGTATCAGTCAAAATCAATGGCAGGGTGTGCCTCGAGTGAAGATGCCGAGGTCTCAGTGGATGCCGACTCGAGGGAGGATGAGGTGGAAGGTTACTCGGAATCGGAAGTGCAATCCGTCGCCATGATTGCGCCACCTTCCAAACCAGTGTGAGTGGTCAGAATGACGAGCTGAAGACGAGCTCGTCTGTATCTCGTGCAAGTAAGGGGTTTCATATATTCCAGAGATATCAGAAGGTGCAGCTTATCCTTCCAATACATTCAGCGTCGTGTTGTACCAAGAGATTTCTGAGAGACCCTCGTGGTCGGTTAAGCTGGACCAGTAGCAAGATGCGTGAACGTAAGCGGAAGTGGCCGGAAAGGGAAGGGCAAGCCAAACATCCATCAACATCTCCATTCTGCAAGCGTCAACGATGGCGACGAAGAAAGCTGCAGAGTCGACGCTATACCACCTTAACCCGCAGGGTTTCTGGAAGAAATTCCGTGAGTTCAACTCCCGAGGTGTATATTGGATATTTCCTAATTTTTGAGCAGGAGATGCCGTCGTCGTGAATCCCGAAATTTCGTCGGGCTTGCCCCTCCAAGCCGCGAACCGTCGTCCTCAGCCAGCTTCTCGTCCGGAGAAGTATAATACACCTGCAACGAAGGGTGAGGATATTTACAACACCTTTGAAGAGCCGGCCGATTGACCAATGATATTTGCAGCCTCGGACATCGCTCAGAACCCGTACTGGAAACGTGATGTTCGCCGCGCATACCCACAACTATCCATGATCACCCAGACGGAGCTTTCTGGCCTGTTGATTGAGCATTCTGGAGCCCAAGCGTGCGTACATACCCATACTACACGTGCAGTTTCTTTCCCTGACATAACCAAAGTGTTGCTGCACCACCAGCTGAGGGCCAGTCCGAGGTTCCTGCCACTCAGGCTGCCCCCGTCGACCTCACGGAAGCTATTGCCAAAATCACCTCTGAGAATAAGGTCTACTCCTCGGCGAGGTTACCTCCGTCACTTCCCACTCCATACAAGAAGTGGGTTCCAGAACGCACTGCGGATGCACCCCACGACCCACACTCGTACTTCCCGATGCACATGTACAAGTAGACCTACTAGACTAATCAAGGACTGTTCTGCGCCCTCTGAAGCACCATAGGGTTTGAATCAAGTTCGAATGCTAGGATGAAGTGTTCGGGAAGTGGCAGCCTGGCAGGGATCGGTTTGCTGCAACTCGGATATCCATTGAATTTCTGCCTGACAACACTACGAGGAAAGCATACGCCTCCTCATATCCCAAACGCTCCAGCACTCCGTAATTGAGTTGCAGAGTGCATTTCAGTGGTGTATGCCCGTAGAGTGGATGCATGAAGCTTTGGAAATCAACAGAGACAAATAGCATCGACGATGTCTTCGGTACCACCACCATCTGCTGCAGCAGGCTCCTCTGCAGAGGACCAGGCAGCTGCCTTTGCCAACGATCCAAGGTATAGAATGAGCAGAAATATAAGTTGCACCGATTGATATTGTGTTAGAATCTATTTCTCCAAAGAAGCGGAAACATGGAGATTTGAAGAAGACGATGGCACTGAAATGGAATATGATTCAGCTAAAGGTGCTTGGGTGCCCCTAGTGAGCCATCGAGACCGTAACTACCAATGAGACTACACTAAACGCTATTCATGTTAGGTTGATGAAGATCTCGTCAAGCGGCAGCAAGCAGCATACTCCGTTGCCGGCGTCGACGAGGAGGTAAGCCATC
The DNA here is from genome assembly GCA_944990035.1 of Clitopilus passeckerianus. Classification (NCBI taxonomy): domain Eukaryota; kingdom Fungi; phylum Basidiomycota; class Agaricomycetes; order Agaricales; family Entolomataceae; genus Clitopilus; species Clitopilus passeckerianus. Next base: position 179,330 of record CALYLX010000137.1, read on the forward strand.
CCACATAGAAACAGGGGCCACCGTCGCAACGAATGTACAGACACCAGCCGCACCCGTCCTAGCGCGTGAAAACAAGAAGCGCAAAGAGCCTGAGGATTACACTGGATTCACCGGTGCTAGTGCACCAGCAGGACCCTCCACTAAGAAAGGCAAGAAGAGCACCACCGAGGTGAAGAAGTCGAAGAATACAGCGGTATATGTCACCGGCCTACCGCTGGATGCGGAGAGTGAGGAGATTGCGGAGAAGTTCTCGAAGTATGGTGTTTTGGAGGAAGATGATGAGGGTGAGCCGAAGATCAAGATGTATGCGAAGGACGATGGCTCGTTCAGTGGAGAGGCACTCGTGGTATATTTCAAGGAAGAGTCTGTGACTCTGGCTGTGAGCCTCCTTGACGAAGCTGAGCTCCGGCTTGGCGACCCAAAGACCGTCATGAGGGTTTCCCAAGCCAACTTTGCTCATAAATCGTCCGGAGGTGGTGGTTCTAGCAATGGAGCAGGCGATGGTGCTCAACCACGTCGAGTTGTGGACAAGAAGAAAGCGACAAAGAGGATCGGAAAGATGCAAAGGTGATGATTTATTTTTTCTCACAGCGATCTTTATTCATTCACGTTCATTTAGAAAACTGGCAGAGTGGGATGACGAAGATGGCTTTGGGCCATCCAAAGATCCTGACGAAGCCCCGGAACCGGCAATTCAAAATGCCCGCGTTGTTGTTCTAAAGCATATGTTTACACCGAAGGACCTCGAGGAAGATCCAACGCTGCTACTCGATTTGAAGGAAGACGTACGAGAAGAATGTGAAACTCTTGGAGAGGTCACAAATGTTGTCCTCTACGACGTAAGTATTTGGGTATTCGACCTATTGCTAACTTATCCACAGAGCTGATCATTACTTCAGAAAGAGAAGGACGGCATAATGACTGTCAAATTCCGCGATCCAATCAGCGCAACGGCCTGCCTACTGGTCAGTCTTACCTTCTTTTAGATGTTTCGTTTCCTGATCCCTGTCTCGCAGAAAATGCATGGCCGATTCTTCGCGGGCCGTCGCGTTGAAGCAACTCTTTTCACCGGCAGACAACGCTTCAAACGGTCAGGTGCAGGTGACGAGGACGAAGAAGAGGGCGCTGCTGCCGAGAAGAAGCGTTTGGATGACTTCGCTCAGTGGCTCATGGATGAAGATTGAATACTTCTACGAAACAATCACCATGAACCGTCCCAAGAAATCAAAGCTATCTGCCATTATATACTGTACACAACAATGTTCGAAAGCACTGTCAGATAACTATTTAGTATCTATGTTGTTATCAATATCTATCCGAAAATGTATGATGGAAGTTGGTGTTGACGAAATTACCAGCATGAGCACAAAGGTTGTTTGTTGACTATTTCCATGCGCTGTTGAAAGAACCCTGTCAGAATGCCATCCAAATCCAAGAGCAAATAGTCCATACCTCGGCAATGACAGTCCGTTTGGACAAGACGTCTTCATTCGTCACCCAATCCAAACCTCTCAACCCTGGACTGACACCATTAGGTGTCCTCGGCGAGACTCCCTCAACATGTGACATGGATTTCGACATGGCAGCCAAGTCTTCCTCCGCAATAGAACTTGCATCATCATCCACCTCTTGCACAGTAGCCAACGGACTTCCGGGAGGCGAGAACGGCGACGTAGGCTGCGCAGAGGTAGATGCCACAGGTGTTGAAGGTGCTGATGAACTCGGTTGAATCGGTTGAATCGAAACCTTCTTTGCAGAAGGAACGACACCAACGTCCACCTCCTCGTCATCTACCGCGTCACTCGTGCCTAGCCGCTGCAGGCTAGCCTCAACCGCGTCTAAGCGTTCCAGATGCTCCAAGACAGTGACACCAGTGGTCCCAGGATGCACTCGCTGGAACTTCGTGGCAAACGAAACCGGCCTTGGAGCCTCAGTTGAAGTCCTCCTCATGGGAGGAGGGAATTCCCCGCTTGTGCTATGGCTACGTTTTCGTTGAGGTGTGGGGACGCTAGCGGTGGAGACTCTGGACGCTGCAGATTGAGGTTCGCCAGTTTCATACAGTTCTTCGTTAATCTCCAGCTCGTCATCCCAGACGAGAGCTTTCTTTCGGCGGGTCAACTCCAGAGGACCTGTCATGTGTTAGACCATGTGGATAAAATCTTTGATGTCTGGGCCTTACCCTCATCCTAAAAGTAAGAGTCAATACCTTGCATGCAAAGGTCAGGTAAAGGACATACCGAATGCTTAAGTGACTGAACAATATTCCAAGCTTGTCCCTTGATAACAGCCAGCTGTCTCTGTTCAAATGAATCAGTTCAAACTCTCCAAATGTCCGAGTTATCAATAACCAACCCTAAACATCTTGAGGTTGAAGTCCGGATCCACTGCGAACAGCTTCTCCATTTGATAAGCCGTCTCCTCCCACCAAGCCTTACTCGTAAGCAGCGGTAAGAAATGATTTCTCGTCTGTTCGCTAAACGGCCGACCAATGATGCTGACGGGGAGGTACAACCACCCATACGTGTACGATCTCCATCCTTGTGGGTGCTCGTGGGGGAAGGAGAGCGAGTTATCAATGGCCGCGATATGAATATGCGGAGTCCTCGTGTAGTCATGGCTATGCGACGGGGAGTCATTTGACGGCTGGGGGGAGGCAAAGTAGGGGGAGGATGTAGTCATTGCGGGTGCGCTGGACGAGGCTTCCCGTCGAAGTTCACTCATAACGGGCATTTCTTTGCGTACAGATCGGGAGGGTGCCACATCCACCAATGCTTTCTCATGGTCGCCTTCACAGTACTTGATCATATAGTTGTCGGCACCACGGTCCGTGTTGAGCATCAGGTAGTCTGAACAAGTCATTAGTCTCATATACCACGGAGATTCTCCACAGATTACTTACCGAGAATAACAAGTTTCTCAAGTTCTTCCCTGAAACTCTTCTGCAAGAGTTGTGTCCAGTAAAACGGCCTTTCCGAATCTCCAGACTCGCTAGCATCATACATCACCCTTTCATCCTCGAAATCGGCATCGTCATACATGTCCTCTATGTCACCGGTCCTCCCACAAACAATCTTGACAGTGTTCAAGAACCGTTTTGAGAAGTTCTTCTGTCGATGACTTGAATCATCAAAGGTGTCTGCAATTGAACGGCCAGGCCAGGGGTGTTTGCGCAGAAAGTCGGAGGCATCTGAACAGCCATCAGAGATGGAGATAGAAGTGAAGAGAGAGAGAGAGCACTGACCTTGAAAGCCATGCAAGAAATACTGCATACTTCCTATTTTTTCAGGTAGAGGCTTGCCCTTCTTCGCCGCGCTTCGGTCGATCCAATCGTAAAAGAAGGCCTAGGCCCAAGATTGATGGTTCAATGACAGTCTACGAGGCGCAGATATATTAACTCACAGGACTTGACAAAGAAACGAGTTGCGTTGGTGGGACGATATTCAGCCCATTCGAGAATCCAATAATGAGGCTGCGGCTTCTGAGATATAACTATGGGTAATCGGTCAGGACTGGTGAAAAGAATGTGAAAGTGAGATAGCCCACCTTAGATTGGGTATAAGGCAAGCACGGCCGAAAGGAATTAGCCATCTAAATTGACGATGTATCCACTTGGTGGTCTGGAGAATATGTGAATGATGCGCTTCATGGAGGTGGACACGGTTTAGGCACCTTGGGATTAAGCCGCCCGTATGGCTCCTCGTCCTTGGGTTTGAATACGCTGGAGGATAATCAGCGGGATTCTTGGGTGGCATAATTGAGGTACTCACGCAACCGTTTGTACCTTGCCGTCCACCTTGGCTCGAGCAAAGTACGAGCCTGACGATCCTTTCGTGATCATCTTGGGATGTATTCCTTCACTAATAGCACGCTTCACAGAAAGCACCAGCCTACGACCATGCGTTAGTAGCAGTTCGTCGTGTCGAACATCTTTACCTACGCATCAAAGTCCGCCTGCGTCATGGCTGGTTTATGGTCCAGAGTCTTGGCCTAAATATTTGTTGCACTGTAAGTTATCGGGTAGACAGTTAGAAGGTCGTAAGAGCTCACGAATCCACGATATCCATGTATGATAATCTGAGGCTCAAAGACACTGTGCCATATTGCTCTCTTCTCTGGACCTTGCTCTGCCTTCTTCTTCCTCCGTACTTTCTGAGCAATAGATTCGGTCCACCTGGATAATTAACCGAGTAAGTCGGAGCATGATAGTAAGTAAACGCAAGTTCGAGTACCGTTTGAATGCTTTATCCAGTTTCTTGAGATCGATGCTTCCGGGGCGGCCTGGGCGGCGCAAGCTGCGCGAGGGGTTGGCTGGTTGGCTGGTTGAAGCCTCATTTGATTCACCAACGTCGGCCTCTCCTTCTTCCACCTCGTCAATTGACTGAGCAATTGGAGTATACCCCGTACGACTTGGTGCCATGGCTTCAGGAGGTCCTTGGAGGTCGGCACAGTGGTACTGACGAAATGGCTCAGGCTTGGACTGCTGCTAATGGCAGGAGGTCACGTCACTCATCACAACGGCTTGCAGCGAGGTAACTCCGTTTGTACAAACCTGCGGATGCCCACAACGTTCGATAAAGCTTTGGTTATCGTTATAAATCGGTAATAACAGAGGGCTCAGCTCAACTCGGGGACTGCTAGAGAATTTTACATCCGGCCAACACCACTGGGACTGTCGTTTCCATCTCATGAAATTCTAAATGCAGCTTGGCAAGTTTGCGCTCAGCGTATTAGTTTCTACTATGCCCATGTGAGCATGGGCGGCTTATACCATCCGCTGCTCCATCGGCGCTGGCCAACTTAAATACTGAGGTGCAAATCCTTCCATACTCACCCTGGTTGCCCTATCATGTCAACAGCTTCCAAGATTACCGCTGCTTCTGGCCTGCTCAAAGAACGTTTTCCCGACCTACTTTTCGAACCTGGTCCGTGTTCAAAATTAACTATCTCGGATGATCATTCACACTTATATTCTCAAAGGCTCACAGGAATATGATAAGGATAATTTTCACTTCTTAGGGACCTCAAGCTTGCCATCTGTCTGCAGCATTCGGCCCTCATCGGTTGAGCAAGTCGGCGAAATTGTACGTCTCTAAACAGCTGCCCCAGTGTAACATCTCTGAATAATCTCTCAGCTCAAGATTGTTGGACGTGATGATATTCGCTGCCCATTCGCTGTAAGTCTCCCATTTCACACTGTTCGATGGGTGAATGAACTAACCAAAATATGAACAAAGGTCAAGAGCGGAGGCCACTCTGCAAACCTTGGCTTTAGCTCCACGACTGGAATTCAGATCTCTATGGCTAGCTTTAGAGACATCTCCTACGACGAAAAGTCGCAGACAGTAAGAATCGGAAGTGGCTTAACCTGGGACGAAGTATACGCGGAACTCGAAAAGTACGGGGTCACAGTGGTTGGAGGCAGAATTGCGGGTGTAGGTCCGTGATTTGTTTTGTTAGCGCACATGGGCGCATCTCATTGCTTGTGGATAGGCGTTGGCTTACTTCTCGGCGGTGGTTTCTCGTGGATCACGGAGGAATATGGTCTCAGCGTAGACACCATTGTCTCCTTCGACCTCGTTCGCCCTGACGGTTCCTTTGTGGAGGTGACCGAGACCACAGAGCCTGACCTCTTTTTGCATTGAAGGGTAGCTTCAACAACTACGGGATCGTCACTTCTTTCCAACTGAAGGCGTATCCCCTTGGCACCGTTTGGGTACACCTTTTCTCAACTTCTTACGACCACAGCTGATCTATGGATTTAGGCTGGCGTGATCAACTATTCACTAGAACACAACGAAGAGATCCTTCGTGCAATTGAAGCCTTCAGCACTGGAAACACAAATATCAAGGCAGAGATGGGAGCAATATACATCCTCGGCGGACCCGAGGTTCGTCAACTCTTCTCGTAAACAAACTTATTCTCACTGATTCTACTGTAACTTTAAAGCCAATCTGGCAAGTCTTATTCTTCCACAACGGACCAGACATGCCCAGCGTTTACCAGCCCTTCCTCGACATTCCATCCCTCTCCAAGGATGTAGGTCCACGAACACTATCTAAGTTCCTCGAAATAGCGAACTTTCCTTCGTGAGTCGTCTCCTCTGTCGAACCTCCAAATCCCACTCAATAAAGAACAGTTCCCCAGGAGGCTGCGGGCACACCGTCCCAATCAATCAATACACCATTCCCATCCTGAAGAAGATCCAGCAAATATCCAACGACTTCCACGCTCAAGCCATGAGCGATGGCCGTTCTCTCACCGCAACCATCTTCATGGTCGAACCATTCATCAACGCCTTCCGCAAGAGCACGCCTTCCGCCTGGCCTCACTCCCCCGACCGCCCGCTCACCATCCCGATGCTCTGGACTACCTTCTCCAATCCAGATGATGCATCGTACTTCCATGACAAAGTCGTGGAAGCAACTAGGGCTGTTCAGGAAACTGCTGTTCAGGAAGGACAGAGTAGGTGGGATGATGTTGCTTATCCCAACTATGCTATTGGGAGTACGCCCGCCGACAAACTGTATGGAGAGAACCTGCCTCGTCTGCAAGAGATTAGGACCAAAGTTGACCCTAAGGGTGTCATGAGGTTGACTGGAGGGTTCAAGATATGATGTGGTAGATTCCGAGTATAGTTTCAGTAGATAAGTTTCCATTGTAGTTGTATAAATTGACAGCAATCAGTATTTCAAGAGATACTTGAAGAATCTCAGGTTATAGGTCACTCGTCACCAATCAACTACAGCAGATAGTTATATTCAACCAGTCCAAGCAAAATGGCACTACAGATCGTCATAAAATATCATAAGATCAAAATCAAACGATGCTCAAACCAAGAAATTGATACAGGTATATCACTCCTCATGAGTAGAATATCCCTCGCCTTCCGCCTCACTAGTCAACGCAGCCCACTCATTCGCCACATTTCCGCTCCCTTGCAACGGTCCTTTGGCGCCTTTCTTCTTCAAAAACGAAAGCACCTCTTGAATATCCCGATACCCAACCTCCTGCTCAACACCGTCCACCTTTACCGATTTCACCGTTCCAAACTCCCGAGCCAGGTGGAGGCTGGCACGTGTCTGTTTCGACTGCTGAGTCTTGTGCAGGTGGTCGAAGAAGCTGGCTAGCGCTTTCACGGCCTCAACGCGAGCACGGAGGACATGGCGTACAAGTCGGCGGGAGGGAGGGCGACGCTTCGGTCGGGCCTGAACAGGGGGTTCCTCAATCGTCATTGAATCGACCGGATTATTGGAGATAGCAGAGGACGTTGGAGGGACATATGCGATACCGTTAGTGGGATTCTGATCAGGTGTTTGGCTGGGAGTCTTCGGTCTTTCCACCCACGGGTTCTCCTTGGGTAGGACGGGCTTCAAATAAGGTGCAAGGGCTGGTACCGATAGGTCCCATCGTTTAGGGACCCAAACACCTACCAGTACACGCCAGGCAGCAATTAGACGTTTCGCTCTGGAAGTCAAAGGTTAGCTTAGATCGAACAGAGATATAAGCTGACATACTGTTCGTAATTAGCTATACCAGAATATGTTAGCTAGAGCCACCAAAATCACTGTGGAAGCAACTCACCATCGATCATAGTGTTGTGATATTTGTGCACAACATACACAATTGAAGCAGCCATTATGGCTCCAAGAGGCGTATACTTGAGCAAGGACCATAAGAAGAAAAACGCAGCGGGGTATATCAAAGGAGCGAAAGCAATCCAAACACAACCTTATTTTGGGCTTGTGTCTCTTCTTCGTCTTTGACCAGCCCAGCACCAGCACGGCCCATAAGATAAACAGGTAAAAAACAACAAGAGGGAGAATAAAGAAGGGAATGCGAATAAGAGCACTTATAGTATCACGAATTAGAACCAAAACCGTGTAAAGCCTGCTGGGAAGTGGGGCAGGCATGTTCGGATCAAGAGAACGGGGAAGGGGCAGAGAAGAGAGGACAGAATTCGACAACTTCGAGGACTGGAGAAGAGAGTAATATTCAAGAAGATTGCGCCTGACTGAATTGAAGTTGGGTGTTATCTCCGGGGAGGAGAAAAGATCGACCAATCTAGTAAATTGTGGTTAGCAACATAAACAGCTAGTCACAGAATGACTTTACGTCTGTGAAACTGGGACGAAATCATCCAAATTAATGGACTTCTGGTCTCCCTCCCAGAGTAGTTCACGGGCCATGCGAGCAGTGTACAAGGTGTCCCTGTCGTTTGAATTGAATGTCAACCCTGAGAACTGTGCGTAACATTCTCACTTACCAGTCAGGGGCGTTGATAGTGGACGACACTAGGGCATTCTCAATGGAGCGTGACAAGCGTTTGACCGCGGCACGTTGTGCACCTTCTGCGTCCGAAAGAAATTGTGCCTTGTACTCATCCATAGAAATTGCCTGCCCGTATCTGGTTGAAAATGGCGTCAGGTTTAAGAATTGAGACCCATGTCGCATACTCACTCAACAACCACAGCACTCCTATACTTGGACTTCTCCGTGTATACAATAGCCGCCGGAATAACCTTCACGTCCTTGATGTTCTGGTCGCCCTTCGTCTCACGGATCCATTTCGTAAACTCGAGCGCAGCCCAGGCGGCGCCATCCTTGACCTGCATAATCCGCGGTTCGGTGTAGCTAGTTCCTTCCGGAAAGAGTGCAACTGCCTCGCCCTGGGAGAGAGCCTCGAAAGTACCCTTGAACAAAATATTCCTGTCTTTGGACTTGCGGTCGACAGGAATATTACCAGATGAAAGGAGAATATATCGGAGTACCGGGTTGGCGAAGAGTGTTGCTGGATTGAAAGCCTACAGTTAGTAGAATAATACATATTTCACACAGTGCTCACCTTTGCTCCAGTAGTTCATAATACGTTGGTGAGGGAATGACACCGCTTTGAATGAGTCAGACTCGAGATATAGCAATTACAAGCACCATGAATATTCACAGAGAACGGCAGGATCGAGCATCATGTTGTGGTGTGTAGCCGTCCTGGAAATTAAAATCAGTACACTGTTACAAAGATTCAAGAGCAATGGCTGCTCCAAGGAAGTCCAACCAGAGGCCTCCGTTCCTAGGACGAACTTACACTATTATGGGGCCATCCTTTGGGACGTTCTCCCCTCCAATGACGCGTATTTCGGTGAAGAAGGATGAAAGAGACCAATCCGAAAGCTTTCGAATGATCCTATGCAGCACCTTTACATCGGTTGACATTGCTGACCCTCTGCAACGAGATGGAAGTACGAGAACAAGCCTCAGGAGTCACGACGACGGCTGTGAACGCTGCCTGCTGTCGACGGGAACAATTTAGGTGGCGCGGTCAAGGTACCAGGCAATAGCCGACACGTGATTCGTTTCCTTTTCTATTGGGGTTTCCAAGTGAGGAGACTTGCGGTTCTTGGGACTGCCGTCGGCGGACCGCCAACTTCGACTCAGTGGGCCGAAAACACGTTCTTCAGATCCAGAAACTCAGAGCGGCACAGAGAAGATGGCTGCTTCTTGATAAATCGCGGGAAATAATTACATGAAAGAGCGTGCTAGATACAAGTCCATGCAAGAGGAAAGCAAACAAAAAAAGCAAGGAGTCCGCAGAAAAAACAAATGGCAGATGCCCTTACAGGATCATCTGGAATGGACAGAAACAACAAACGAATGTGGTGGTGGTATTATCGGAGAATGCAGTGTCCGCGATAAAAAGTGGAAATACAATAAGTAATGAGTGAAGGGGCTTTAATACCATCCATTCCCAAAAATATCCACGGGAAGGCATAAAAAGACAACAGGGTCGATTAAAGCAGGGCCATTAACGCAAGGTAATGCGGAGAAAATTTTAATCATCGTAAAAGAGCCAGGCTTTGGTCATTGGAAGGATAACGATACGCAACGAAATCCGGGTCTTGCGGCACCAATTCCTCGAGTGCTTTTCGTGAGTGGACAGACATTCTAGTCGTCGGGACATTTGCACTAAAAACGCTGTGCCGCGATGTTGAAGCGGGGTATCCTGGAGTGATAGATCCCTCCTGCGATGGCGCGTACTGGGCCATATGTGCGTCCAGGTAATCAGGATCGTGCGAAGTGCTCTTATTCTTCCCAACAGCGACGCAAAGCCGAACTTGCTCTTCCTCTTGGCTGGCTGGTTATTTGACGAAGCGGGCCGAGCACCAACCATTCCCTTGAACTGGTCAATGGGACCCAGCGACCGTTTTGACCCGCCGAATTCATTGTACGACCGACCGAATGTCCCTTGGGGTTCAGGGACAGTATGTTGTTTGTAGTTCACCGGAACTGTCTGCACGCCGAGGGTCGGTCGGGAAGAAATACCGCCAAAGGATTGCCGACGAGTATCAACAGTTCGGAATGGTGCGTTGGGAGGTGAGAAGTTATTGTAAGGGCTGGGTGAGCGTTGCTGGCTGTCAAATGTATACACTGTCCTGGGTCGGGCCTCCATACCGTGGTTGGACGGCTGTCGGGGTATCGGAATTGGTAGGGGCGCCTCGTCGGTGGGAAGTGGTGGAAGAGATTTGTCCCTTGAATATAACGATGGTGGTCGTGGAATGGTTCCGGTAGCGAAGCTGGCGGTGGGAGACGATGCGATAGGGGAATTTTGCATATGTCGAAGCCTTATATCTGGCTCTGAGGTAACTGCATGGATGTTCTTGGGTGGAAGCAGAGTTCTATTATGTCGAATTGTGTAATCACCGTAGAAATTCTCCTTGTCTTCAGGTAGGAAATCTGGATCTGGTCCAACAGAAATACGAGACGACGGGGGTGAGGGAAGGATACCGGGAGCAACAACAGGCGCGGCCATTCCGGGAGGAAGATGATTTATCTTCGGTGATGCGAGGTTGGGGAGCGAGGGATTTGACGCGTGCCGGGAACCACTGGCGAGGTAAGCCATGGGAGGTGGAGGGGCCAAAGGAGCTTCATCTACACTGGCTTCAGATTGCTTTGATGCATCTGCCTTGGTACCTTTGCTTGACCCCATGACCTTTCCCCATAGTTTCGCAAGGCCTCTCTTTTTCTTCGGCTTCGTCTCATCCTGCTGCTGGCTATGATTATCCTGGACGGATTCAGCCTGCGTGGAATGCCATAGCCGAGAACGTCGGAAGGTAGCATTATAAGGATTGCTCTCCTTTTCGCGTTGAAGGGCAAGGCTACAAAAGCTGATCAGTCACCAGTCCGAATTGTCTAAAAGACTGGACTTACTGCATATCGACCATGCTCCCTGACATGCCGGATATGCCGGAGAAGCTATCTTGACTCTTCCAGCCGCCTAGACCCTTCATACTACCCAAGAACCTGGATCGACGCGGGGAAGAACCCAGGCTGTGAACATCGGAGAAAGATGCCTGCGAGTAAGCTCTAGGAAGGTCTGGCCTCTCGTGAGGTGACGTCGCAATGCTGATTGGGCGGCCTGAGCTGGCTTGCGAATAGCGAGAGTACGGCTGCAAACCAACACCACTGTCAGTCGCCGGGAAGCCGATGCTATTGGCGGAAATGACGGAGGTAACATCCATAGTAGAGCTTCGGGAGGATTTTCGTGCCCGTCGGGCTTCCTTGCGTTGTCGCTCCCGAGCTTCCCGCTCCTCTCTGCGAACATCAACATGTTCGACAATCATGCCATTCTCAAGGAGAGTAATCTCGCGTGAAGCTGAACGTATGTGAGGGGAGGTTGGAGATGAAGGTGGTTTGATACGTAGACCCCCAATGTCGTCGGTTGGACTGCCGCTGCTGCCTAGATCGTAGGCAGATTTTCGAAGCTGGGAGTAGGTATCCCGCATTCGGCTGTCGAGTTGTTGTGCCTCGCTGACTGCATGTGCATGGGCCTGTGCTTCGGCTTCAAGAAGCTTGCGCTGAGAGTGCACATAAGTTTTGACGGTGTGATGACGAGCCGACGTCTCTCGAGGATTCTAAAACAATGATATCAGGATTGAGTGCCAAGCTGGTCTTGATGATTTGCACTTACTACGCTGAGCCAAAGCTTGACATTTTCCTCGGTTAGCCGACCACCTCGAACTCTGGGCTTGTCATCTGGAGGCGCAACTCCTTCTTCCTCACATTCCTCTTCTATCCGTTTCAATTCTTCAAAAGCAGCATCGCTCTTTCGGTCCCAGACACCCGGCGACGTTACATCGACATCTGCCATATCTTCATCACGCATGGCGCATTCGATGCACACTTCTTCTTGAGCTGGACGGGGTAAGTATACAGGCTTTGTTGGTGTTGGTGTCGTTGGAGGCGTAATATAGGTCGGTTGCTGGGCATAGGCGCGGTGGTTAGGTGCAACAGGGGGGTTATAGGAGGGTGAGGCTGCTAATGGCATTGTCATACCATTACTAGGACCGGCGCCTCCACTACTTGAACCTAACTTCTGATGCCTAGACGAGCCGGGCGCAGGTCGCTCTGCAGGAATCATGGCTTGACGCAGGGTAGGCGGCTGAATATTTCTCGTATCCAAAGGCCGTGGTACTTCCACTGAATCGCGCGACGGAGCACGATCACCGTTGTTGTCTAAGCTATAACGCTCAAGCACTCGTCGTGGGGCGCCAGGCTGCGGTGCATACGACACTGCGCTACGTTGAGGTTCTTGCGATGGTTGTGATTGGTGTGACTGAGAACCGGTCGACTGAAGGTCGGGTGAAGGTGCAGGAAGTCTTGACTGGTTCTGCTGGATACGCTGCTCGGATCCCCAGGCGGTATTGGTAGAATCATTGATGACTGGCGAATCGTAGTTACGACTAGCTGGCGGTTGCTCGTTGGTGTGTGAGGATTGGTCCCAGCCAGAATGATCGGTTGGACCAAAAGCCAATGCGCTGGCGCGAGAAATAACGTTTGGCGATATAGATGTAGGGTAACGAGTGTCCTTGTAATCCAGGTCGAAAGTTTGAGCGGGGTAGAGGCCAGCGTGTGCGACGTTGTTTGACGAAGGGTGAAGTGCCGCTGCCATGTTGGAATCTTTAGGAGTCGTAGCGGTCGGTAAGGAAAGGTGATAGGATGTCAACACAGAATTGATTATAGATTTGGTCGTCGCTGCTGTGGACAACGACGAGCTCGCTGTGAGCAAGACCCGCGACGTTGCAAGAGACTACTCGACTTGGAAGCTCTGTCGCGGGAGCGAAGAAGGAAAGGTGGGGAAAGGGTGGCACGGCTCAATTTGTGTCAACAGACGGCTTGACCTAATTTGTCCAACATTCTTCGGCTAACTGACAAAATCTGCCTGAATTTGAGCTGTCGAATCACATTGCCAACGGAAACGGAACTGCATTCGTAGACTAAGATTCCATACAAAATACGGGAATGCTGCTATCTAAACCGAAGCGACGGGTAGAAGAAATATATTATTTTTACCTACGGTACCTGAGATGCACAATCAGTCAATGCCATATTCAATTGACAAGCAGGAACGGAGGACTCACCATAGCACTCCCTTACGGCTTCTCCTCATCTTTCGCTGAAGCTGAAGCATACCGTAAAGAAGAGCCTCAGCCGTAGGTGGGCAACCAGGAACGTAGATATCAACAGGAACAATTCCTAAAGGAAGTAAGTAATGAGTTTGACAGAATCCAAATACGTGTCTGGAACTTACGGTCGCAACCACGGACAACAGAGTAGGAGTAGTGATAATAGCCGCCACCATTGGCGCAAGAACCCATGGAAATAACCCAACCTGCGAAGAGTCAACGCATATTTCCTATCAATCGGAGGGCTGAACTCACGAGGCTCAGGCATCTGATCATAAACTTTTCGGAGAGCAGGCGCCATTTTGTTGGTCAATGTACCAGCCACAATCATGATATCACTCTGGCGAGGACTGGCACGGAAAACGACACCCAGACGATCCTGGTCATAACGAGCAGCAGCCATGTGCATCATCTCTACTGCACAACAAGCGAGACCTTGAAGTAAAGCCAAGTCAGAAAAACCACACAAGAAATTGGTATTCAGACTCACCGAAAGTCATTGGCCACATTGAACCCTGTCTAGCCCAGTTTGCAACTTTGTCAAGTGTCGATAAAACATATTCTAGGATGGGTTTGTCAGAAAGCTTGTTCATTCCGAAAACTGCTAAGCCGACCAACCAGCTTTATTATTTGGTGTCTCCAGGCTCAATTGATTGGATCCTCTTTGGGCCAAAATAGTCATAGGCTGGTCTGCTGAGGTTGCCGAGGTTGGAATTGGGTCGGCGGCCTCGACAGGCTTTGAGGTATGTAAAGACCGATAGGCTGCGAATACCGTCAATGGTGGGTTCTCCGAATATTTCAGCGACTAAACTCGCCTTGCAGGCCTACTTGAGGTCGCAGCACCGCACGACGGGCCACGTTCGACGCTAGAGAGCATTTTAGTACTATTTTCGACGTTGTTTTCGACGACGAGCGCACCAGTAGCTCTCACTGCAAAGGACATCGGTGATGGAGTTGAATGAGACAGGGAGATTACCTGACCTCTCATTGGTTGGCACAAACCGGAAAGGTCATGTGACTGATTTTCCGAATGGCGATCTGGCTTAGTCAGCCTCGGCTTGATCAACTTTTTGGTCAATGTCGCTCGCTTCTGCTGTTCAAGCATTCGCCATGGAGAGCGACATCGTCGACAACGAGCTGAGTCTTAATGGTAGGCTTCTTACTGTGGATATGCTTGTGGTCATGGTTCTAACGTGTCGTTCCATAGAACTACTAGCAAGAGCGACGGCAGATCCTGATACAACTGGGCCACTGGTAAGGCTTTCCCAACAGCGTAATCTCGTGAACTGGGACGCTCATGGGACATCTCTGTGGCAGCGTAGAGATACTTTGGCGCAGCTTCTGAAACTCACTCAATCTCAGAGTCAAGAACTGAAAATTCTGACAGCGCAAAACATACGTTATTTCTTCAACGATTTCCCGGAATTTGAAGAGGAGGCCATTAACGCAATCTACGACCTCTGCGAAGACGTCTTTGTGAACGTATGTATGTTGTATGCACTTTATCTCGTTCTCGGTTCTAAACCTGTATCACACAGGTTCGCCTGGAGGGCTATTCAGCCATCACACAGCTCTCAAAAGAGAAACCAGATCTGGTGAGGAGGAATGCAGATGTTCTTGTGCAGTTATTGCAAAGTGGTAAGCAAAATAAATGCATTCAACTTCTTTGCTCGGACTAATCTATGGCCTGTAGGTGAACCTCAAGAACTTGCCGCAGTGGAGAACGCTTTGCTGCAACACCTTGACATTGACGCTCGAGCCACTCTAGGTGTTCTTTGTGACCAGGCTGTCCCCGTGGAGGAACCTACAGACCCAGACGAGAAGGCCTTGCGCGCTCGCATTCGCTCTTTGGTCTTCGCATTTATCACCAGGGAAGCCAAAGAGGCTATAGTGGAAAAGCATGCAACGCCGGAAAGCGAAGCTGAGAAGGTCCTAGTGGATCGTCTGCTGCAGGTACCACGTTGCAATATAATTAACATTTCCTTTCTGACACTAAATTAATAGGCTATTCCCAAACTGAACCCCAAGGATACCGAAATCATAGTCAAAGGCTTGCTACTCTCCCTGAGAACCTTCGGGCAACCATCACCTTATGGCTCTTCTCTCCTGATTGCTCTGCTGGATAAGGCCGTTGTAGCTCTGCGAAATCAGAAACAACCTACTCGAGGGTTTAGCCCCGTCTTACCCCACCTTGAGCTGGCTTCCTTCGTGGTCTTGGAGAAACAGGTCGCTTCCGCGCTGCAGCTCCTTCGATTCTACTGTCGCCACTTTTGCAACAAGTTTGTGATACAAAAATTCAACAAGGAAGACCAACGTAGCCTCATCACTCACATTGCTGAGGCGCTGGAAGCAACATCGAAAAGTGACTCTCCTGGAGATGACAATGACATTCCACTCGCTACCCTGAAACGTCAAATTGTGGACTGTAGCTCGTTTCTGTTGGAGGTCGGTTAAGATGATTTTTTACTGGATTGAAACTCTAAGGCCTGTTAGCCGCTTGGGATTTCTAGCAGGACGGAGAGCAGGCATGTTCAGGCGTGTGTCAGTCTGCTACAAGGCTGTAAGGAGGTAAGTTATAAGTTTTATTGAATAAATATGATTCGAGTCCGATCTTCGCTTTAGAGAAAACAAGCTTCCAACTGGGTACCACCACCAAATCTTGTCAGCGTGATGAAGAAGATATCCGACTCACTGGAAGCCGAAAGGGCGAAGATCCCCGAAGTCCAACAGCTTATAAGGGTTCGCACAGGGCTTTATTCTGCTTCAAACTGGTATCAACCATTTTTTCTGTTTGCTTAGTCTCTAGCTTCGGCGCCATCTACTCCAAGCTCGAGCTCGACTCAAGGGAGAGGTACTTCGGTCGTTGACCCAACCCAACTACCAACTGGTCCAAGGAACTCCTTCGCACCGCGAGCCCCAAGAGCGAGCCTGCCAAAGCGACCAAGTTCAGCAATGGCCCTGGATAGGCAACCTTCACCAAATCTTCGTCCACAGGCCATGACAACGAGTTCCGAGAAGCGTACTGTTGTTCCAACCGAACCTACTTCCGAACGACCCCCTAAAAGGCCAAGAAGTGATATGGGATTCGGGCCGTCTCTTCTCAACCGAATGGGTAATACATCTGAATCATCAACGCGTCCAGCCGCTCGTGCGAACCAGGTCCGCTCGACAGGTCCTGCGCAGCGGGAAGCCGATGACTCGCTCAGGCGGTCAAGCGGAGGCATTTCCATTAAGGGCGCCGCGACAAAGCAGGATCAAGGTTCTAGCAGTGGGGATGGAGGCCGGCGGGCACCTCAAACGTCTCTGCTTGATCGAATGACGGGGACAGGAGGTAGCGCATTATTTGCAGATAGTTCAGGCAGAGGGAGACAGATATAGGGTAGTTTGGTGTATCTTTAATGCTGGCTTGTAGACTGCTGTGTAGGAAATACGATGATGCGTTCTTGCGGCCTCTTGACTTCGTCATGTTCTTGGTTTTTCCCTCGGCGTGGCGTTCCTCTTCATCTTATGAAACCAGCATTGATCAGGCAACATTGTTGACATTGACAATCACCTTTACTTCCGCTTTACTCCGGTCTGCAAGATTGTTTGGTGGAGGTAAATTGAGTCATGGAATCAGACACTCAACTGTCTACATCCACCAACTGGCGCTACATATGATGCACATTTTGTTGAAATCTGACAGGCAACAAGTGCATCTCCGACCAGGACTAGTAGGGGCAAACTTTTCACTTAGAGGCTGTGCGAAGAGGAGAACACGAGCCAGCTGCGCAAACCGATCAGTAGCCCGGCTTGCTGAAAGAAGCTTCGTTGTTATCAGACTTTCCTTTCCGTGGTGGTGGTTCTATATTGAATATCGTATCGCTTGGCAATGTGGTGTGCTCTAATTACACAGCCAGACGAATACCCCTGGATTCAGACGCTGACGGCAGGGTTACTGACACCTGAGGTTGACAACTCAATGGAGATCTGCCCGTTATCCGTTATAACAGGCCTGGGATTGGTTTGAAAATCCTTTCACATTACCCCCTGCTCTCTCGCCAACTATGATACTTTCAAAATATCTATCATGCTTGACTGTGCCAATACTACTATCGTCTTGGGCGAATGGCAACGTGAGTGAAGCCAATCAAAGGTTCAGAGGTCGCGACTGAACTCGTTTTCTCTTTCAGCTTGTGGAACGACAATCTGGTGCTACTGGTGATAGGTACTGTGGTACATTTATGTGCATATCTGGGACGATAAGTGAGGATGGGTCTTCCGTTGAATGTGCGTTTGCCTGTCGCCTGGTGATCATAACACGCACCCAACTCATCAACAGATGTCTTGGAAAGCACAGGAAGGAAGGATGTTGGATGGATGGGCATGTCAGTGGCCTTTCTACCTCTCGCTCTAGCCCTTCACTGATGATTTCAATAGCGGATACGGACGTCAAATGGCATTCACACCGATGGTTATAATGTGGCCAAACTCGGACGGATCTGTCACGCTTTCACAAAGATCTGCTCCAAGAGAGCAACAGCCAACTGTGGACTCAAATCCTCCTAGGGTAGCAGCGGTGTCGACTTCTGCGACAACTGTATGTTCCTACGAATTCCTTGACGATTGTTATTTTTGAACATATCTATCAACAGACATCGGGATCAACTCCCAAATACGCGTTCACAATCCCGGTATACAAAACAACCTCGACCCTCTGTTCCTTGTACTCATCCCCTTGCAGACCGGCAGTGACACCAAACCTTATGTTATCTTTGCATTCGGCGATGTAAACCCAGGCTCATCCGCAGTTGATGCCAATCTTCAGCAGCATATCGACGTCGGTCAGACACGTCTTGACCTAACCAAGAGCTTGTCATCCTCGACAACAACGGGATCGGGGTCCAGCCCTACGGGCATCTCGGATTCCGACAGTAACTCCCCTTCGGAGGATATTCCCCTTCTGCCTTACCAACGTTTGATCGTCGCACATGCTATCTTCTGCGTGGTCGGATTCTTGCTGCTGTTGCCTGCAGGCGCACTGCTTGCGCGCTACCTGAGAACCTTTACACCTACCTGGTTCACCGGTCATTGGGTCATTCAACTCGGCCTCGGTACGTACAGCCTCACACCTCCGTTGATGCCCATGTCTAATTACAATTTTCCGTCAGCTGGCCCCGCTATCATCATTGGTGTTGCACTCGGGATCCGGTCTGTTACCAAAGCCGGCGCTCTGCATCTCAATGACACGCACAAGGTTAGCCCGGGCATGCAATACCCTGTGTAGTCCCACATTCACACTCGTTTTTGATTTCAGAAACTTGGAGCTGCGCTTTTCGCGCTTTACTTCGTTCAGTGCGCTGTCGGAGCAATTATTCACTTCGTCAAGCGACCCGGAGCCACCCGCCGCCCAATCCAGAACTACTTCCATGCTGTCCTTGGTCTGCTCACAATTGGCCTTGCCATGTACCAAGTGTACCTTGGTTACAAATTTGAGTGGACCAAGACTACCGGACGTGAACCATTTCCCAATGGTGTCCACATATTGTATATCGTTTGGGTCGTGGTAGGTCGTTCGTAGAGCTCTACGTTATTTCGGTTTGCTTATCGGATTCTCCAGGCAATCCCTGTTCTCTACTTTGGAGGCCTCGTGTTCTTGAGAAAACAGTACAGCCAAGAAAATGAAGCAAGGCACAGGTTACCAGCCAAATACGAAGAAGGTACCGATGCCGAGCACTACGATATGCAATACCGTGATAGGGACTAGGACAAGCGAACTTTAGGACTTCAGTATCATTATTTGTAGATTGTACATTAGCTTTTTGCTTTCGTTAGGCTTAGTTTGGACAAACTCGAATATCGTAATGAACGGAGACTCTTTGAATGAACAGCTTGAGACTGACTTCGAACTTTTCCGCGTCTTCCACCCCTAATTTGAGGTGTAAATGACGAATCAACGCGACGCGTCGGCTTGAAGTTACCCGTTTTATAAATCAGAGAAACCCCCCTCCTACCCTCTCTTCTCCTGACTCTGTCCATACAAAGGTCCGCAACTGTCATGGATATCTATCATTCATCCCCAGTAATTCTGGATGGTGGCCTCGTTTGTGACTTCTTCAGCCTCAAGGGGATATCTTATGAACGAGCTTGACAGGGAACAATTCTTGAAGAGGTGTTCAAAGTGGATGTCTCCCGAACTCCCCTGTGGTCGGCCGAGCAAATTTTAGAATCCCCAAAGACGATCGTGAATGCACATCTTGCTTTTCTGAGAAGCGGAGCTAGGATTATTTTGACTGCAACGTACGTGCGACGACTGCGGTGGATCAGACTCAGCCGTGCTAAGAATCCCTCAGGTATCAATGTTCTCCCGAATCCTTCAAACGGGCAGGACGGAGCATATCTGAATTCAAATCAGCTTTGGTTCGGGCTGTCGAACTGGCGAACGAAGCTAGGCTTCGGTATGCAAAGGAGGACTCGAACGCTGGAGACACTCGCATCGCGTTATCCCTTGGTCCATACGGAGCGAATCTCTCTCCAGCGCAGGAGTTCACAGGCTATTATCCACTGCCTTATGGCCCCCAAGCATTTGTCGCCGAGGGTGAGAATTGCACGAGCTTCGGTATTGACAGCGATGCCACACGGAAGTTTATTGAGGCTCTGACTGAATTCCATCTCAATCGGCTTCTAATTATTTCACGATCCTCCGAAGCATGGAAGAATGTCGATATCATTGCCTTTGAAACCATACCACTTAGGCGAGAGCTGGCGGCCGTGAGGGCGGCGATGCACCAACTAAATGATACCCTTGGTTCCACGTCTCATACGAAGCCGTGGTGGACCACCTTTACCATGCCAGAAGGCAAATGCCCGGAGACAGTAAGCCCAGGTGGGCCTAGTCTCACCGCAGAGGACCTCGTCTATGCTGCCTTGGACGAAAGTAGTGGGTGTCCAACCCCCACAGCCATTGGCATCAACTGTACTTCTCCGGCCTTACTCCCACAGCTTGCATATGGGATGTCGAGAGCAGCCAGCCGGGTGCAACGTTCTGGACAGAAACCATGGCTTATCCTGTATCCAAATCGTGGATACCTCTACGACTCAGGATCGAAAACTTGGAAAGGAGACCGGGATGCCCTACCTCTAGGGAGCATGTTAAAGCAGGTTTGGAAGGAGATAAGACGGAATCATGCTAGCGTGTGGAGTGGCTTCGTATTCGGAGGTTGCTGTGGTACGGGTCCGGCTGAGATCAAGCAACTAGCAGAACTTTTGGACGTATGACCACATGGATGTATCGAACAAGTTGAATGTATGTAGACTTTCCCAGTCTAGTCGAATTATGTATCTTCCATTCCGATCCCTTGTTGGTTAACCTCTGCTATTCGCCTCCCAGGATATAAATGTCAACGTCGATGTGAGACAAGCTTGGCGTTGGCGTGAGTTGAACCTCCTCTTCTCTACCCGTCAAGTTGCGGCAGAGGATTATGTTGGTCCTACGATATTTGGCTGCACTCATTTTCGTTCGAGTGGCCAGTGCGCAGGTGTACCAATTCCCACAGTGCATAACAGACAAAGATTGTTGTGCTCCGTTGACGGAAACGGATACCAACACTGAGCGGGAGGTTATGAAATGTTGCTACCATCGTGGCGTAAGTCGGCCCTGTCGCAATTCCTCGTTGGGACCAGGTTGCTTATCTTTTCCCCAGACCCGTGGAAAACCACCTGGCTTATGCCTCACCCAACGAGATTGCGATAGGACGGTCCGTGCATGCTTTCCATATTTCGGATTGCGGCTAAGACATTTCTTCAGTGAGAGCTCTAACCGCGACCAGCGTTCTCCCCTCAACTCATTCCAATAACCCTCCTTGCCTCCTCCCTTCCGCCTTCAATCTCCTAGTAACCTTCTCCACCTCTTCCTTCCAATCTGTTCTCAACACGACCCACGTCCCAACGAACGCAGTATATACCAAACCCATCCCTAATCCATACCATAGTCCAATCAAACCCCATCCTTTTTCTCCCGTCCCACCCATCCTCGGAGCTTTGAACGCAAGCCATACACCGATCGGTAGACCAATAAGGTAGTAAGCAGTTACGATCAAGACCGCACCGATACTTTGTTGGCCCTTGGCACGCATGATTGCGGCTGTTACGGTTGAATTTCCGTCTACCAGTTGGAAGAGAGCGATAATCGGCAGAATGGAAGAGACGAGCTCTATTACGGGTGGGTCGGCTACAAATAGCGAGCCCCAGGAGTTCCGGAAAAGCAGTAGAGTAAAGCTAATAGAACATAGAGTGAGAAAAGGTAAGACAGTCAAGATGTATGGACCTACCAGGCACACCCACTCGCTATAACACCCAACCCCAAAGCGGCCCACATCGTAAATCTTGCCCTCCCAGCCCTCTTCTCGCCCAACAAATTCCCGATCCTCATATCTGCACTCGCACTGACACCAACAACCAATTGATCCAAGATCACTTTGCTTGTCAGTAGGACACCTTGCGCTGCCATGGATGTGGGACCCAACCAAGAGGCTACGAGACCAACGAGTTCCCAAGCCCACCACCCACCTGCTATCTGGCCTATACCGCCGACGCCTAATTTCAGGACGGTGTCCAAGTGGTGAAACGCGAGGATAGATGGGGGATGATACGCCCGACCATCCGTGAAGAAATATGCATAGCCCAAGTTCAGGAAGAGCAGAATATATTGGCAGGTGACGGTTGATATTGGAGCGCCGATAAATCCTAGACCAGATAGAGGGAAGTATGCGAACGGAGAACCGTGAACGAGGGTGTAGTTGAGGATGACATTGATGGGTGAGGCGATGATGGTAAGTTTCGTGTTGACAGAGAAGAGACCCTGCGCTTGGAAATACCGACGCATTATGCTGACGCCACCGTAAGCTGTGGTGAATGCGATTAGATCTGCATGCTCGTTTGGGAGAAGAGAGGGCGAACAAACCTGGCAAACCGAGGGAGGCCCATCGTAAATACTGAGCTGCCAAACTCGCGATCTCAGGTTCTTGCTTCAACATGAGCAATATTCCCTCCGAATTAAGCCACACTCCTAGGATCAGCTATACAAACCAGCCGAATTGGTTTCAGTCACTTCATGACTTCCTTCGTTAAGAACAACAACACTTACCACGACTTGCACGGCAACTATTAATGCTATCCTCTGGGCCCAAAGCCCGACCAAGTATGGTTGATCACTTGTCCACGCAGAAGGTAACAGTGTATCGAGAGCACTGCAGAGCCCTTGAATCATGCTAAGTCCTGTGATATTCGCAATCATCGTGGCTACACTGATAGCGGCTAGGGCAGTCGTGGAAAGGTGCCCGAGGGTAAAGACGGAGACAAAGACCAGCGATAACTCAAGGATTTGAGAACTAGATGCATCATGAATATATAGCCAAGGTGAGGAAACAGGGAAGAAAGGTGCTGACCAGAATACAGGCAGTGCATTGCATGCGATGATTTTACATTCCTGGCCAAATTTAACTGCAGCAATCTCGTCTTCTTTGCCATCTCCCAGGAGTGGACGCGTTAGCAGAGCAGTTGTTTCGTCCATTGAAGACGTCAGTGGAATATCAGGCCCACTTCTATCAATGTATTGTCGCCTTATTAGTTACCCAAATAACAAGGCACCCATGCAGTCGACCACAGAGTTTCTGGTTGGGCAAAAAACCGAGTCGCCGCTGAAGACGTTGGAGGTCGTGTGTGTGCGGTTTCTTGTTTGTTCTAGCATCCATGTTAGATGGTTCCGAGCGTTTGTTGTGCGCTTGTGCCTCCTTTCTCATTGTCAATTCTCGCTGTCAGTCAGCTGTTGCTATTCGGCTACGGCCAGCGCCACCAATCATGCTAGCCTTCAGGGCGTTTAAATCCCTCCTTGAAATTTACTCTTTATATGTCTGTCGCCGTCAAACGATTGGCGGAACTTGGTCCGAAGGCTCGTGCGATCTTTGCATCCACGTCGAGACTACTCTCATGTCTGGTCACGGAATCTTTGCTTCGGGCATTCTACTTCTCTCTTGAGAGTTTTGGTGCTATTACGGGCTTCTGCGTTATCCTCAGCCACGATGCGTCTCTGGATGAAGGCCGACAGACCTTCACATCAAAGGATATATTCGCCATTGCATCTTTACGACACACCCCGATACTCCGTCATAACCCAACATGTGAGCGACTCAAAGAAATAAGCTTGTTGGACCCACTGGACATGGCACCTCTGATATTGAGAATTGATCATGGTAGAAGCTTTCCGCTCGAAAAAGAAAGAAAGCTATCGGCAGAGCATGCTCAGGGTGGCATTGAACAAGCCATCTTGACCCAGCTTTCTCAACAACAGTGGCCAATCCTCCCCGAAGCTCGTATGACTACGTCGTGCAGTACCTCTGCACTATGGGAGGAGTATGGTCAAAGCATCAAGTTGGAGTCAGCGATGTTGCTCGAAATCTCCAAAGAACTCGCAAATTCAGAGAAGTGGCAACGTGAGTATATCGCCCCTTTCAATAATCAGTGCCAAACCTTTCTTCAGAGCACTCCTACGAGAATCCCTGCTCCTGACCGCAATTTAGTGATCCCAGCATCATCTGGGAGCAATCTATCATCGAGGGTCATCCCACTCATCCTGTAAGCGCCTCTGGTTCATGATCACTGCCTCCATTGACGGACAGGGTGATAGATGCACAAAACCAGGTTATTTCTGCCTCCGATTCCCGACCATCAACCTGGGGAATATGATTTTAATCACCCCAAACTGCGCCTCATATCTATTCCCCGGTCCGAAATGCACATAATTCACGATTTCGAAAGTTACACAAAGCCCTTGATGGAAGCGATGTCGAAGAAAGCAGGAAGAGCGCTGAAAATTCCGGAGGATCATGTCGCCGTGCCTGTCTATGAACTACAGCTACTGAATATTCAAAGCAAGTTCGAGTCTGCGGTGGTCTACCCCGATGTGTTTAGTCTGCACCTCCTTGCTCAACAGAGCATACGGTAGGTAGTACATCGACCTTTGATGATATAGCCCACTGATAGCCTACTAGCTCAGTGATCGTTCCAAATATCTTACACGACCTTTCACTGAAGCTCAGTGTTGGTCTCAAGCTCACCTCCGTCATCCGCACCATCTTTGTGCCTGACGCCTTCTTTGGACCCGGTTTCTCGAAAGAGGTCGTCCCTCTCCTCACCATGGATCCCAACATCATCACCGTGGCTAGAGAGCTTGCCAGCCTCATTCATGCACATCCTGATCGCAATGTAGCTATGCATTGCTCGGCGATCATCCGAGAATGTCACGAGAATTTGAGTGAAAAGAAAGGAGAGAGGCATATTGTATGTACCACTCTCGTTGAGAGTGGACATAGCGGAGAGGGAGGAGACATCTCTACGGTAATACGTGTCTTTGAACTGAATAGTGAGGATAAAATGATACAGTGGCTTACCAAGTAAGTAATTTCAATTTTGTTCAAGTTCCGGATTTGACTGGAGATTGCGCCAGATATATTCGCATCCTTTTCGATGCATTTCTTCCTCCACTCCTCGTCAACGGTGTTGCATTTGAATGTCACCCCCAGAACTGCGTCGCGCGCTTCGACCTAAAAACAAAAGAGCTTCAAGGGTTTATCATCCGCGACCTCGCAGGTCTTCGTATCCACAGAGAGACCCTGAGGGCAACGACTGGGGTTAATGCCGATTACATTCCCAGCCATGATATTGACGTTGTCTACAATCGGATGTACCATACCCTCTTCCACAACCATCTACAACAGCTCATCCGAGTACTTGGGCTGCACTACAATGGAAAGGGGTGGCAAGTCGTTAGGGAACAGCTTGAAGCTACTATCCCGAAGAACCACAGGCTGTATGAGGCATGGCTCTCTCCTGATAGAACGACAGTACCTGGCAAGTGCTTCCTTCGCATGAGGATGACTATCGGGGAGGCGGGATGGAAGGTGTGAAAAGTTAGCTTCGTTCTGTCTTGGACCTCTGTTGAATCTTTTTCTTTAGGACATAGTTAGGCCCTTCCCGAATGTCGTCCAGTACAGAGGGGTCGACATGTGAAGAGTCTTTCAGATCAAGCTGAGTGTGTGGATGTGGAACTCCGAGTCGGTGTATGTTGAATTGTATCCATGCCATTGCGCGGCCTCTGCCTGAATAGATTTTGGCACTTAAATCTCGCATGAATGGGTGTCCCCAAGGAGTCTCCCTTCAGTATTGTATTGTAGGGGAAAGGTTTGCAACCCCGTATTAGGAGATTGCCGTACTACTGCTACTCCTTCCAAGCCAGACAAGAAGCCGATGACCTCTGAGAATAGTAAAGGCAAATAGAAATTAATGAAGAGCTGCACAATTTCGAGTGAAGGGGAAGCAAATGTGGAGGCCAAAGGTGTACTATCACAATGTGGCCCAAGGTGCCCTTCCAATTCCTTACTTTGGCTAGGACGCGTGGACGCGTGGGGGCCACCTGGCTGATGTAGTATGACTCTTGTATGACTCAAAGAATTGCCACAGACCCTTGAACGGCCTGTGCATGCTTTCCGTTTTTCCGGATTGCGACCCAAGAATTTCTGTTTGGCAGAACGTATCCTTCTGAGCAGCATAGTAGTCCAGGATACCTATATAGTAATTTACATTTTCTAAGCATTTTTACTGTAAAAACGCGTCTTACAGAATGAATACGCGTCTGCACGTGATGGGGAATGTTCTTGTTACCTGTTGCCGACGCCTAGCCTGTGCTCCAGCTGTGGCCAAAGCGTCCTCGCGTCCCTGAGCAAAAAAGGGCTCTCAATACAACAATAACGCCAAAGCGTCGCTGGCTTCCTCGTCGGACACGTCATTAACGACCAACAATTTGCATCTGAAGGCCATTGACCTGCCAAAGCACCTTCTTTCAACCCATCAGCACTGTTAGTTCTCTTACGAGGCCAAAGCGGACTACTAGCATTGTTCTTGCTTATAAAAAGACCACTTTCTTCTCCGACATAAACATCGAACTTTCTGCCAACCAACTGCCCACCAAACTTCATCCCGAACATCTAATTCGCGCCCCACAATGTCCCAGAACGACATCGACATCGACGTTCAAGAGTACGATCAGCAGACTCAAGAACAGACCCAGTCTACCCAGCAGACTCAGGAAAATTCTCAAGGAGAACCTCGCCCCGAAGATGAGAGCCATCTGTGGGGTTTTCTCCAGCCTTGTTCTCCGAGGCTGCAGAGAATCGACTTTTGGAAGATCAGGCCCAACTGCACCATTGGACGCAATACCGGCCAAAACATGGTGGTCCTTCCCGGACTGAAAATCAGTGAGCATCCATTTTTCTGGTATTTTTTCTCATCATCCTCATGTCCGACCACAGGTAATTGCCATTGCGTTATTTCCTGGGATGGCTCCGAGGACAACGGAAATGTTGTAGTCCAGGATTTATCCTCTAATGGAACTTTTGTAAGGCAGTCGTCCCGCATCTGAAATAACCTTTCCTCACCGACGCATTATTAGATCAACAACCAGAAGATCGGTAGGAATAACACGCGTGTTTTGAAGGAGGGCAATGAAATCTCCTTCGGAACTTGTACTCCTAACCCTGCCAACGGTGGCCTCGAGGATTATCGTAAGTTCCGACTCCCAAATCTCATACACCTTTCTCATCCTTCCGCTAGGCTTCATCTTCCGTCTTCTCGCCAAGAAAACCCCAGAGGCTGGACTCTACGTCGACTACGATGTCATTCACGAACTCGGTAAAGGTTCCTTCGCCGTGGTCATGAAGGCTATCCAGCGCTCTACTGGCAAGTACTACGCTGTCAAGATGATCCAAGAAAGTCGACAAGTTCGTGGTAATGGGAACGAGGCCGATGCTGCCAGTAGCAGGCGAAAGTTGTTCACTCGGGAAATCGGAATTATGGAGAAGCTCAAGCACCCCAATATTACTGAGCTCAAGGAAGTCTTTTTCGAGGAGTCTGGTGATATCAGTGAGTACCGCCTTCATAATTGAGAGCTGCCGTACTGACCTCTCGAACAGACTTGGTGCTTGAGCTTGTAGAGGGCGGCGATCTTCTGGACTACATCCTCAAGAAAGAAGGCCTCAGCGAGGTCGATGCCCAACATATCACTTTCCAGATCTGTGACGCGCTCTCTGTACGTTTTCCCTCTTATCTTATGAATCGGCAGGCGCTCATGGCTGTTTGCAGTACATCCACTCTCAGAACATCACCCATCGAGATCTTAAGCCTGAGGTTAATTCATACTGTGTATCATACTCGAGCTCGTTGCTGATACTCTGAATAGAACATTCTCCTTACAAAGGACAACCCACCACGCGTCAAGGTTGCAGACTTTGGTCTTGCGAAGATTGTCGACAGTCTGACCTGGTTACGCGTATGCTTTCGCTCCAAATTCTTTTAAATACTTCTATTCATAGTTCGACAGACCATGTGTGGTACCCCAAGCTACCTTGCTCCCGAGGTCGTTCGCCAGGAAGACCACACTGGCTACAACAGCGTCGTTGATAGCTGGAGTGTTGGCGTTATCGTTTTCTCCATGTATGAATACGCCTTGCATCAAAGATGACCCTTGCTAACGGAAGTCTAATTAGGCTTTGCAATGCCAGCCCCTTCAACGATCAGGACGATCCGAGGGATATCCGAACCCGTATCTCGGAACGCCAAATTATGTGGGAGCTTCTTAACGAAGCTGATGTTTCTGAGGAAGGTAAATAGTCAAGTTATCACCTTGCGGGAGAGCGATGCCTGACGTCTCGCAGCCCAAGATTTTATCCGTCAACTCTTACACGAGAACCCCAGGGAGCGCATGACAATGGTTCAATCATTGCAACACCCCTGGCTCAAGAGTTACACCCCAGTTTACCCGATTGATTCATTTGCCAACATCGTCTCGTCCTTCCCTTCTCCTCCCGCCGACCATCAGCCCGTCGCCAGTGGCTCAGGAATGCAACAGGATGCTTCCATGAATAGTTCGATGAGCGACGAGCTCCAAAACCTTCGACTCAATCAATCGATGGCTGCCCCTGAGACCTCCGATATTGCCACGCCTCGCATTGCTGGCTACGTCCCGAGAATCGTCCCTGAAGCCTCTGACGCCATGGCCGTCGAGGGTGAACCTGACACACCCTCTCAGTCGTCCTCTCAACCCCCAGGCCTACGCCGCCGATCCCATGTCCTTTCCGACGCTGTCTCCGGTGGGCAACAACTCCCGGAACCCTCCCCTGAAATGATTGCCAAGGCTGCATCCGACCGCCAGCAAGAAGCCGCCACGGCTACCGAAGCTGGTTCAAGCGCGCCCAACGCCAAAGGGAAGAACAGCAAGAAACGCGTGCATGACGAGCTCAGTCTCGTTCCCGAGGAAGATGCTCCCATGGACGGAAGTGGGACTAACTCGGCTGCATCCAGCCCACTTAGCGACATCGACGAGTCGCTCTACAACCTCGATAAGCCTATGTCCACTGCTAGATCGGGACCTTCCAAGCCTGCTCGTGGAAGGGGAAAGGCTCCGGCCTCCTCGTCGAAGAGAACAACTCGTGCGACTGCAGCCAATGAAGGGCAGCGAGTGCAAGCAATGAAGACGACAAGTCGGAGCCTCGTAGGTCTGGTCGCCCATCCAAGCAAGCCCGCCGCAACTAGAGGCCCGGTGCTCATGAAACTTATTGGAATCTCCAGGATACTTTTGGTCCTTTTCTCTCGGTTTCCTATCATATTATGAATTGCTCTCAACTTATACTTACGTTACATCTCAATCCGCATACCTTACTCATAAGCCCCTGCTCTTTTCACGCTCATTACTATCGACTACCAGTACTCACTCCTTTATTGTCTTGTTTCTTCATCGCTATATCTCGTCTTGTAACATGCTTGGAATATATATCGCATTTTATCCTCATCTTGGATTCCTGTCTCTCAAGCAAGAGACAAAGATTTGAATCCTCCAAAGCATATCAATTTAGTGATAAGTTGTAATAATCTATCTACATTATCCATAGAAATAAGGTAAAATACCGCGATACCACGTGCATAGCTTGACATGGAACGAACCGGGCAAACATTGTAATAGAAAGCAATGCAAAGAACAAATACTGAGTAGAAGTGTCATAAGAATCATGAGAGCAGCTGCCAAGCATTTCAGTAGATCATAAAGGTGGTTGACGGTAAGAACTACGATGAACGTTCCCCAGCATCCTGGCGAGATTTTGTTTTCTTGCTAACCTTTACCTTAGTACCTGGAATATTCAAACTAGCAAGGCCTGCTATGGGTGACTTCTTCTTCCGTAGACCACGTCGGCTTTCCGTAGGATATACACAGACCAACCCTCGGCGCTGGCATTGACTATCGAAGACAAATTATTAGTGTCCCTTGAGACGGTTAGGAGTCATAGAAACTCACTTGCATGTCCTGTCTAGATTGCATGGATCAGGGGCGCCACAGGCAATCTTTCTCCCTCTGCAGAAATGGCATGCGAGAGGAGGCTTCTTGCTCATGGTTCTCTTTGACGAAGACGCTAAAGGGACAAGAGGTATGCCTCGTGGTGTGGAAAAGCCGCCGGGTTGCGGA
This sequence comes from Clitopilus passeckerianus, assembly GCA_944990035.1. Classification (NCBI taxonomy): domain Eukaryota; kingdom Fungi; phylum Basidiomycota; class Agaricomycetes; order Agaricales; family Entolomataceae; genus Clitopilus; species Clitopilus passeckerianus. Next base: position 209,334 of record CALYLX010000137.1, read on the forward strand.
TAGAGGTTTCCGGTAGATTGAGAAGGCATAGAAGTGCAAGGTTCGCGATTCAAGTGCTGACGAGGATGAATAGGTCCGTCAGCGGTATACACGCGACGCTCGATCTTGATCTTCTTCCGGATGTGCTTCTGAGGGGAGGTTTCGAGTCTCTGTGATCAGGAGGCGTAGCTGGGATGCCGGATGGGGTATCCGGTACTGGGGAAATGGGCGATAGAAGTTGATCTGTTGATACTGTTTCGATAGGCTGCTCAAATGAAAGGCGTGTAAGAGGCGATTCGGCGTCTTTCCGGGCAGTATGTCGATTGTGGGATCCAGCAGGCGAGGCGCCTTCCGGAAATTGGGAGGTGCGAGAATGCCCACTGACAGGTATCTGCGTTGGTGTTACGTCAGATTTTAATTACCCAGTTTTAGGAACGACATACACGTTGGTTGGACTTGACTTCATGAGCAATGGCAGTGTTCGATGTTGGTTCGCTGTCGCTAGCAGCTTGGTCGCTTTTTTTCTTCTCAGCCAGTTGTGACGATGCCCCAGATTGCCCTCCTTCTTCCTTCCGATCGTAGAAAAGCGCCACAGGTTTAGCGCTGTTCAAAGAAGCAGCATTTGCCGCGATACGATAGTCTGGAAAGGGCGACACGAACGAATTCCATGCTGAAGCGTCAGGAATACTTGCGCCACTAGAATCGCCAGAGAGCTGCCAGGCTGTAGAGTCGCAGAGAGGTCCTGAGCTGTAAGTGGGTGCATGTCGTGCCTGCGGAAAGGTAGCAAAGAATCTCTCGTCCTCCTTGAGCTTTAGCCGAGCATAAGGTGACAACGACTCGATTGGCACTACGGAGGAAGTGTCCATGGCCTACGAGCGTCGAGGTAGGGGGACAAAGGTCACCATGAGGTCAACTTGATAAAGGCATGTAACATACCTCGTGCGGTGAATGGCGGGTGAGTTCGCCGAATTGCTGATGCTGATGATGCTGATGATTATAAGGGGTTCTACCAAAATTATAGCGTTGCTGGTCGTCGTGGTCGTTCATGAAAGCCTGGCAAGTCGTTCGTGGGTGGTTCGTATATAGTAAAACTTGGCTTATCCTGAAAGGGGCTAGATATATAGGCGAACTAGGGACTTCGGCAGAGAACCAATCACCAGTGTCAGACGACCTGGCACTTCCTGTCCCTGGCTAGTCCTTCGAAGGTTCTTCCCCCTTTCATCACACTTTAACTGTCAGATGCCATCTAATCATCAATGAAATCGATTCATGAGTTCGAATGGAAACGAATTGACTACCAAGACTTTGCATGAGCGTCAAGGGCAGTCAAACAAACAGCTTTTACCGACAAAATCGTGTTCTCCCATGGGACAGCTTTCCACCTAATAGGCTGTTCTCCATTTGACCAACATCGAACCACGGGCCGAATCAGGTTAAAAATTCAATTTTCTCCTTTTTATCCACTCATGCCTCTCAGGGCTGTAGCCAGTGAATATAAAACGTGTAAATCTCAGTGATGCGGCTTGAGGGCGCGGGTTTCTCGAGTCCACATGAGATAAAAATCGGGTGATTGGCCGGCGGCGGTTGACCTCTCTGAACATATCGAGACTAGTTGATCACGGAGTATTCTTCTTGCACGACATTTTCGAGTCTTGAAGAGGCAACCTGGGCCAGGCGTACAGAGCGTGGGCGATCGAAAGAAATAAGCTGCATTTGACAGAATCTTCGCCAGCTGAGACGAGCAAAAAGGTACCTGGCGCCACCAAACTCAATCGTCTTCTCCAGGAGTGTGCCAGTCGGAGTCAATATAATGTACGATACAAAAAAGTACAGATGCGTGCAAAAGTAACAAACCTAGAATACCCTTTTTAGACGCCCTTTTCAGCTCTAGGGAATGCCACAGGTTCAAGAGTTTTTGCAGCTTCACCGTAGGTGAGTGCACCGACGTAGGGCATAATGTTGTATTTGAGGACATAATGAGCAGGTGGGACGTTTCTACAGAGGGAAAGCGAGATCAGAAAAGGGTTGATAACGTGGGCGTGGATCACAACGATTTGGAGTCAACCCCAATTAATGGATGGGGGGTGACCACACGATGATGCTAGAAGTGATGCAACTACAAATGGCAGGAAAAGTCAATCAACTTACTTGAATGAGGCAGAAAGCTCCCGGAACATGTACTTGTTCTTGCCAACGACGTTGATCACAGCATCTTCTTTCCGCCGCACAATTCGATCCCAAATTACTACGTCGTTCTTTGTCTAGAAGGGGTCCATGAGTATTGGCAATTAATAAGGCGCGATGTTGGGTTGGAATAATGATGAATTCTCGAACGTAAGAGCAATTCGGGTTCAAATAAATTGAGTAGGACTTACTCCCTTCGCATTGGTATATTCAGCCTCGAGGTAGAGGAACAGTTGCTTGGTATTCCAGTTGAAGAGTGGCGTTAGATCTGATGCAGAACGTCAGGGACCAGTGGGTATCTAGGATGAGGGGTCCTAACCGGCGGTGACATTGAATTTCACGAAAGCAAGCTCATGTCGTTTACTTGTGTAGCGACGTCTCGTCGCTTCGGGATAGCTATGAGCAATATGTCAGTCCACCACCACACACTTAACTGGTCCCGGACGCACACTTTGACGGAAGCTACCGCCAGATTCCCTTTCGGGTCAGCATTGAGTACGAACGACGAGAGTGCAATTGTTGCCAGTAAGCACATCACACACGACGTCCAGAACGCGGATATGTTGTTAACTCTTGCGAATAAGTTGTGCATCGTTTTGGTGTACAGTCAAGGCAGTTGGAGGGTATAAATGGCGTCGCAGGCGAGTTTTGAATTCGATTCGCGATTGTCGCGGGTATACGTAGCGCGAACGCTGAGCGAACGTGTCGAGACGTGGAGGAACTATTTGTCACTATTTGGCTCGAATCTCTTGATCTCCTTGCGTCAAGCAGTGCCACAAGCACACAGTGGGTTGGTAGGATTCAATACTCATGTGTACTGTACATGGCGGAGGTGAACTGAATATACTAAGGATCTCTGTATCGGATGTATATCTTGTTTCCAGCAGAACACAGAAAATCCTCTGTCATCCCTCCTGTCATGTATGATACCGCCCTGAACATGCCGCAACCAGCAACTCAGGCGGTTGCTCAAACTTTGTCCCCTTATTTACTACCTTCACCCCGGAATTTCGCGACTACAAGCTAACTTCCCATACCGAGAGCCACGACTACCCACTGGCTGATCACCGTCGGAAAATGCCAACTGGTGGATTCTTCCGGAGCCTGACGCTTTTATTCAATGGTCTTCTGTGGCGTCATGGACTTTCCCACTGGAACTGAAGCAGAAATCAATTGCATTTTTGCGATCCTTGGATGTGGTTACACGCCCTCTACCACCGTCACAGATGGTTTCTCTTTTGAGGGGTTATGGCGTTCGTCCATTGAATTTTATGACACAACTTCACCCGATTGCTCCAAGCTTCTCGGCCGGCTTCATCATTTCTGGTAATTATGCTTGTATCCAGAGCCTGAGTATAGTATCTCTATAGGGCAAGACAATAAAACCTGGCATCGGCGTCATCACCAAGTATAAATCGGGAAGATCGCACAGTCACCATGCGGTTCATAACCTTGATCTTTTCTCATGGCGAAAAGTGAACTGTACATGCTGGCACTGGCATATTATAGGGCTGAAACGCATGGCGCTGCATAAAGCAAAGGGTTTTTCGGCCGTTTATTTTTGCTTTCCGATTGCTTCCGCGGGTGAATGCTTGAGCTAATGTGGTCTACTAATCGTCAAGAATAAAACAAAAATCATTGCTTGAGCACTCTGGTTAATTAATTGGTGGCCATCCGATAACGGGTCGCCATTCACGGCGGACGGGGGCTTTTCATTCCGTTTTCTGAACTCCGATGTTCCCTGTAACATCGGTATGTCAACAACCCCAGACCTCACGAAGAGCCTAGACCGGCGCATTGCAATTAGCATCTGCAAGCAGCCATGTCGATCTTACACCTGTAGGCAAAAACGCATGCATCCAAACATACTCTAAAAGTCATGACAGGATCAAACAAGTAGGCAGAAGTGCGATCGCTGTAATTGTCTATTCAGCCCCAACGGTCCTCGTAGCCCTTTCCTCTCAGGCTCTATGCATTATGGTCGCCTTCATCCTTCTAAGGCCTCCATTCATCGCCAGGACATGAACCTCGATCGGAACAGCGGTACTAACAATGGAAGGTTGAGCTGCCCTCTGCCTCAGGTCCTTCCGTTGCGCTTGGGTGGTTTTTAAGTTAAACAATGCTTGTCCAATATGAGACTTCGCTTCATCCGTGTACTTATGCAAAGCTTGCAGAAGCTCGAGGTTGGTTTGGAATACCCGAATTTCAGCTTTGTTCGCTCCCAACACGGTCCAGATGCTCGAGAGAATTGCTTCTTGTTCATCTTGATTGGTGATGTTCTCAAGGTGAGCGAGGTCGCGAATAGTTTGCAGGCGTGCGTTGAGACTAAGAAGTTTCTCCTGCGTAGTGGTAGCAAGCATAATGAGGTCGGAAAGGGCGTCGGACTCGATAGACATGAGTTCCATGAATTTCTTGTGGACAAGTTCGGATGAATTTCGTGGCAGGGTTTTGTTGGGCTACCTTTCCGATTGTACGCAGCATATGCTCATCGATGCGAATCAGGCTTGTGTCGCATCATCGAGTACTAACAATGGATGAAAGGGCGACCATGGGTACCGCAAGCTTTCAGGTGATGTCGCAGTCAAACTCCTCTGCGCCAAGCCCCCATTGCAGTCGTCCTCGAGGGAATATGTCAGAGAATAATCTTGAGGAAACATTATGAAAGCCGCACCTATCTATTGTACCGAACGCTTTGGCATCGAGTTCCAAGAGGAGTTCTGTTGTTTCTGAGGCAACTGCAAGGAACTCAGAGAGGTCACTGGCCAAGCGATGGGCAGATTGAAGCTCGCTAAAGCGAACGGCCACGACCAAGTCACTAGTGGCGAGCTCCGCTGCCGCAATTTTATGAGCAAGATCTGTACCTCCGCCTTCCCCGCTAGTAAAAGTGCCCGCGACTGTAGCCTGTACATTGAACAGAGCCTCGAAGTCCACAGTGTCGCTAGAACTGGTGTGCACCGCGAAACTGCTAATAAAGGCCAGCAAACTGAGTAGACCGAGGACGAGGTGCTTCTTTGAGATAAATTGGGGTAGACTAAGCGCTGACTTCGTTGCTCGATTGCATTCGCTAGAAGGGCGGGGGTTATCGCCCGGCCTGGCAAACGAGGCTGCAATGGGGCGTTCGATGGTCTGCCTAAGCAAGCTCGGTACTTCGGAAGGAGCTGGGCTCGATCGATTAGAGCCAGAGGGTGAAAGAGGCACGTAGACGTCCTCATGCTCATTAGCCGTTGGTAAACGTTCGTCTCTGGCTTCGAGGGACCTATCCTGTCCTGGCAAGGATACGACAGACTCTCTATTGTTAGTGATCGCCTGGATGAGTATTAGAAGCAGTCAACAACGGAGAAGAAATGAATTACCATAGAAGACTCGTCCCAATCACTCTCAGCCTCGAAGATCAGTTTGGGAGAAGTTGGAAGTTGCATAGTTAGTTGGGATAAAGCCACGGCTGGAGACCCGTCGATTATATAGATCCTGATGGAGGCCACCAGAGTGTCATTTATTTCATTGTCTCTTGTATCATCAATGATGATTGCATTCTTGTGAACCCACGTTTTGGCCATGGAGAACATGGGCTTTGTGTCGCATCATCGAGTACTAACAATGGATGAAAGGGCGACCATGGGTACCGCAAGCTTTCAGGTGATGTCGCAGTCAAACTCCTCTGCGCCAAGCCCCCATTGCAGTCGTCCTCGAGGGTAAAGCGGCCCATTGCATGCCGCTAAAGCTATTGAAGCCCCCAAGTCTGGCAGCCTCTCGTTGGAGGAAGCCCTCAGCGTCAGTTATAATTGGCCTTCGGATCAAGAAGGTCCGTCAAATTACCGGTCTCTTTTCCCAGCACGTGAGCTGATCGCAATTCAGATTGGACTTGTAGTTACGAAAACGCGTGCTTGGTCAAATGCGCAACGTAAGGCTGCACGATACTGATACTTTTGCGTAAATCGTTTCCATGGTTGAAATCGCGAGGCTAGAAGAGTAAGAATTCAATCAGAAACCCTATCGCGATTGCAGAATCCGCTGCAAACGGTCGTACATAGGTAGTGACCCCCAGACCCGATAAACCCCGCCCGAGTCCTCGGCAGTCGCGAAAGGTGGTCCCAAGACATTCAGGTAGACTGAGGATCCGGCCGTGTGAGATAAGCTGGACGCATAAACCAATCTACAGGACTACTGAAGGCGCACTGCTCCTCGAATCAAAGGGCATTCCTAGATTGAATGTGCAATGCTCATGGTCTCTGTACCTGAATATGAATATGGCGCTCGATCTCTCACGTCATTGCCTCCCAGGGGGTCCGACTACCTGAAGATATTTTTCCGCTCTGAATGTCCGGTGCTACCTGCCTTCTTTACGGGAGTTGCGGTAGAACTGCGGTTTAGCGTTCGAGGCGCTAAATTTTGTAGTAGTCGAGTACCCTCAATAGTGGCTTCAAGGTCGCATTATGGTGCCTTTGGAAGAGAAGCCAGCATGGGATGCACATGGCACATCATGAAGCCGTGTCAGCGCTGGGTTATGAGCATCTTCCCTACCGAGAGTCGGGTGAATAATACAAGGACTCTCCAACTGTTATCTTGTGCCAGGCGCCACGATCGCGAGTCGGACATTTCTTCCCGGCTGCCCAGACCAATTGCATACCCAAATGGATTTTTACGACATGAAAAAGATAATCTAGAAATGTCCTGCCAGTTGCCGACACCCGACAATCGCACTGGGTGCGACTCCTGGCGTTGTAGAATATACTGTGCGCTATTGGGTGAAGCTGTGTGTACAGTGCGTTTCTTTCCTAGTCCTCGCCTATACTTGGGCAGCCTTGCGAATTGTGAAACGGCGTTGGAATTGAATTTGAATGGCTTCCGTCACGGTCAATGTATTACTGAATGCGTGGGAACAACTTTGACAGGTAAGTCTCCCATACTCGACGGATCTACAACGGCCGTCTCAAGCTTGCCACTACTATTCATAACAAACCCTACTAATGGTACGTACTTCAATGCATTAAAACCCTGCCGGAGCTCAAGTTCAATTGAATAGGCGCCTAGAGGACTATCAGCAGATGAGAAACGCGTGAAATTATTGGAGATCTTCCACGAAACGGTAACCTAGCATTCGTATCAATGGAGGTACACACTATAACGTCCGCTTCCAGAGAGATTTCTATCAAGTACGTCTCGAGGAAGTCCAAATAGCACGCATATAGTCTTGACAAGCGGCCCGTCCAGTTGAAAGAGTTGGAGAAACTCGGCCCGAAGATGAAGGGAATAGGTATGAAGTTGATCAGCTATTCTCGGTGTCGCCAATGACACAAGTCTCCAGTATCCCAGTCCGTCAAAGAGGTGCTCCAATCCTTGGTTGATGACGGATTAGTTCAATCGGATAAGATCGGAGCATCCAACTGTAGGGTTCTTCAAATTGATTGAATATATGCGCCACTGACCACGTGAACCAATAATAGTCTTTTGGAGTTTTCCATCACAGCAAGGAACGATAGTGAGTACTGAATTGGGCGTGTCGGCACCGTTGTTTGAACAGCACCGGGTGTTTTTCTATTGCAACCGTTCCCGTGCTCCAGCTGCAAGGGAAACTCGCGACTGCGATGGAAGCAAAAAATGGTTACATCGCACAGATCAACGACGTAAAGGAGCAACTGACGGTTGAGCGGGCCGCTCGAATCGAGTCGGTAAGTCATCTGCGCCGCAAGCTCCTCCACCAAACGAAAAAGGCTAATTGAGTTGTTGAGGATTCCCGCTCCAAGAGGCTCTCGAGGTTGGTAGAACTACGGAAACATTTCGTCGAGCTGGAGAAAGAATTGAATGCATATGGAGACTGTGATCCAGCTGTCATTGAAGAGAAGAAGAGAGCGGTGTTCCTGGCCAAAGAAGCCGCGCTTCGGTGGACAGGTGAGATCCTCAGAAGAGAGAGCTTACCCTGTTCTGTTCCTCATGTCTCTTTGCAGACAATTATGGGACGCTGCTCACCTATTTCACGCGTCAAAATTGTATAGAAGCCGAAGAGGTTAGAAAATACCTAGGTATATCCGACGACTACGAGGACCTTGCCTAAGTTGTCGGGGGGAGAGGTTGGATTCGGATAAAGAGACGTCGACGGATAAATAAAGATCGACAGGGAATAGCCAAGGTTATAGGAAATCGATATGGCCCAAAACCAAAAGGGTCTGTTGAGATGAAGCCAAAAAGCAGGATTATCAACATGGCGAGCCGGGGATTAGCACATGTAAATTGTAATGAATCGATTTCTTTGCACAACCGTCGTGCCCGCATGGAGTGCAGTCGGGAGACAGCTTAAGCCGTTTAGCATAAGCATATTGCGTAAAAAGGAGGAGGACCTCCGGTTTCTCATGATGGTGCAGTCCTCCCTGTAAGTACAAGGATCTTTGTACGCTCCTCAAGCATCAGAATGGTGATCGATTGATCAGAAGTGTGCGACAGTGAGTTGATTGCATTGCGAACGCCGGGCCTCTTCTGCATCTTTCCCTGTGCGCAGGACCCTCAAGAGGTGCGACACTCGGCTAGCAGGTAGCTCTCAAGCAACGAGTCAACTGTTGGAAAGGCTAAAGGAGCAAACTCGGATACAACAGAGTACGGCATCTAGCAACGGAAACTTGGGGTGAGTCTGTCTCGTACAGTACTTTAGACATTTGTCCGAGAATGCTACTTCCTTCGACACATGATGGCAAGAGAAGTCCAAGCTCCGGCGTTTCTGTATACATAGGTATTGAAGGAACCCCTTCGATGCCAATACAAAGGATGAGTACCAGTTCTCGGTTCCTAGAACCCAGTTAAGTCACATGCCAGTGGTGCGACTGGGCGGAACGCGCTTAAGCCAGCATCAGAGCTATACTCAGTGATTGCGGGGTAGAGATGACAGGGATTTGACGAGCATGTCAGATCCATCCAATGATGAACAGGCTTCCCTTCGTCTATTGAGTCCGAGTGTGTAGATGCGCGTGTGCTTCCTCGTGGGGCCGCGATGGGCCCCATGTACTATGACACAAACAGTCTCGAATAAAGAAACGCGTTCCCCAGGCGCATAGACAGCGCCCGGATAATATCCGGTTTATCCAGTTTGTGGAGGGAAGGAAAGGCTATTTTTCATATGAGGTTTGTGGCAAGACGCACTAAAAGCAGGGTCAACTGATGGTGTGACTGAAGCGTGACCACCTAAACCGTCGGAGGGTCGTCGTCGTGTTCCAGAACAACAAAATTTGGACTTTCATCTGCAATTCAACGTCTTTCTTTACACCCACCATGTCTCTCAGTCCAGCGACTTCAGTTTCCAACGACGAGTCTTCAACGAAGCGGCGACGTACCAATGGCGACCCTAATATGGTTGCACTGTCAAACCAACCCACACCGGCAACGCCGGCCCAGCCACAAACTACACCTCACATTCCGAAGAGGGGGGCGCGGGCCTGTACTGCCTGTAGGAAAGGAAAGAACAGATGTGAAGGAGAGGTAAGAGTTCATTCTTGTATACGGCCCACTTGCTCCCGTCTGCTCACTGTGGTCCGCCTTGCCCGCCCCGGCCCGGTCTTTTGAACTGCTCTACAGGCTCCTTGTCGACGTTGTGCGCACAATGGCATCGCTTGCATTTACGAAAAGCCAGAGAAGAAACCTGCTCCGGGCCTTCCAGGGGCAAGTGTAGAGTAAGTCTCACCTGCCACGTCTTGGCTTCATGGTTCGGTTGATCAACAATCCATAGGCGCCTATCCCGACTCGAAGGACAATACCTGGTATATTCATTCACGATTGCCCGCGATCATAGCCTATGTTCTAACAACACGTGCAGGTGCTCCAAAGCCAGATGATTGGCATGCAGTCGTCGTTAGATAGGATTCTATCTGCAGTACAATCCAATCAACAACCACAGAACAACATGTCCATGAACCAGTTACCGCCCATGTATCCATCCGGTTCTGGACGGGACGGAACCGGATACCTCCCTTCTCGAAATGGCTACGACATGTCATCCCCAGGCTCCGGGTCTTCTGAACGAAGCCGGTTCCCTCCTCTGCCTGGTTTCGCGCCGCCGGTTGGTATCATATCCTTGGCTATGTACGAGCTGTCGCTTATCTATTCTTAGCCGCACAAATATGCTACGTACGGAATTGTGCCAAGCACTGCACCATCCTCAGATGACGAATCAGAAGATACGCTTCCACGCTCTACTCTGAACGCGCCGATCGAGGCCTTGCAAGGGCTTGCGAACGCGGCTGCAGAGCTGGCGGCAGCTCCTTCCTCGGACCCGCCACGGTACGGTTCTTTTGGCGGACCCTAAATGCATTTCATTGTCTTATCCCATCTGACAGGGTCAAGAAACGCAAAAGGGCCGAACCCATTCCCCGGAACGCGTTTCCGCACGTAGTCGAGAAGGTTGCCAAGTTTTTCTCCAAATGGGTTATCTGTATTCACCTCTTATCTCTATTCAGGGCCTCGTCACCGATACTGAAGCCAGGGAGCTGTATAATATGTAATTGTCGGCTTGACCGCCTTCAGCATCGGCCGTGCATTGCTGACACCGATGTTGTACATAGATTCTTTGCGGGATGTCATCTCTTTATACCTGTGTTCGACCCGATGTACGATACCTATGAAAGCTTGATGGAGCGGACGCCTTGGACCTTCGACGCCATTCTAGCTGTCGCTGGCAAAATCCGCAGCGGCAATGGGCCGCTGAGTCCAACCTTCTACAAGTGTCTCGAAGAAGCTCAAGGTATCGCTCGATCATCACTCTTCGGGCCTGTTGTTCGGAAGGAGGCCGTACAAGGTTAGCGTCATTTCTTATCCAACGCAACTTAACACATATCTAATTTATCTCTTTCAGGAATGCTCCTTCTTGCTGCTTGGAGTACGAACGGCTGGTTACCAAGTGGACATGCTATGCGAATGGCATTGGACCTTGGGCTCCACAGAGCACTCGAGAAACTTGCTGAAGATAATGGCAAGCAACGCACACAGGAAGAAGAACGAGACCTCGGTATGTCAAACTCCTGAGTTAATATAACCCTATTAATTCCATACAAGTGGTCTCGGCGCGTATTTGGCTCTGTCTCTACTGGTTCGATCATCAGTAAGCAAATCCCCTTGAGATTCGTCGCGGGAACGCTAACCCAGGACCTAGAATGAGTTTGGGCACGGGCCGGCCTATCGTACTCCGCGACGAGAACTCAATACGTCACTGCCGCCTCCTTCTCAACCATCCTATGGCGTCACCGACCGATGTCAGGTTGATAGCCCTCGTCGAACTGATCGCACAGAAGAGTAAGTGCCATTACGTCCGCCCGTCCGCCCAGGCTGACTGAATCCTCCAGCCCAAATATACGAAACGTTGGCTCCTCTCAATGGTCAAGTCAACCACAATACGCTGGCGTTCATCCGCCGAGCCAACGTTGCCTTGGATAAATGGTGGTCTGATTGCGACGACCTTCATCGTTAGTCTACCCTCCTTCGTTGACTAAAAACTCTTAAGCTAACACTGACCTCAAGGTCAAACTATGGATCAAGACTCCCTCCTGCGCAAGATTCTCGCCGGAGAATTGCATTACGCCAAACTTTGGGTTGTGTGCGTGGCTCTCCGAGGCGTGGCATGGGACAAGATGCCATTTGAGCAACGGGAGCTTGCCTTCCAGGCCAAGGACTCGGCTTCCAACTGCCTCAACATCTTCTTGACGTCTTCAGAATACCGGTTGGTGTCCCCATGATTGACGATTGCTCCCGTCATGCTGATACATATCTTGTCATAGTGCTGCACTACGCTATGCGGTCCATGATAGTCTCGTGACCGCGGCTTTCTCTGGGCTTTTCCTTCTCAAAATGGCCAATCTATTCCCTGCCGAGTTGGATTTGGGTGGTATCATTGGCCAGGTTGAACAACTTGCCCAGCTTCTCTCCGAGGTTGCTGCCGAGAGGTGGGTCCTGACTCATTAACTGTTGTGTGCATCTAAACTGACGAATGCCGCTCCTAGATATGCACTTGCCTTGCGCATCATGCTTGCCAACCTCCGGCGTAAGGTCGGGATCACCAGTGGCATTGTCACGCCTGCGCCCACGATGCCGCCTCCGTCCTTCCCTCAGGACATGATCGTGTCTCCCACCTTTGTCGATCCCGCGCTGCCGCCCCCTTTTACTATGGAAGAGCTTGGGTTCGTCTGGCCCAGCGACAGGGGCATCTTCAGCCCGTCTGCCGTCCCTGTCTGGTTGCAGGAACAGGTAAGTCACCATCTCTCGTTATGGTGTGGATCTTTCGCTGACTTGTAATGGTAGAGCTTGGCCGATCTTGGACTGCCTATCAATGGCTCGGATGGTATCTTCATTCAGATGAACGGCTCAAATGGATGGGGGGCTGACTTCCCACCCATGCCTGAAGCCTGGTAAATGCCTCCCACAAGAATCACCCTGGATGGTGCATTCACTTGCAAACTCAATTTCAGAAGCCTCAATTTAATATTTATCAAATGGCTGTGTTCGTGTCAAAACGATACCCTTGTAACATTACCTTGAGAGTCCTGCAACAGCTTTCCTATACTGTAAATAACCGCCCATGCTAATCAATCTTATGTTTGATGTTATTCTTTATTTCCTCGAAATGTGTATATGGCATGATAAGAGTGCGAGCTACGATAGCGAAGGTAGTATTACGGCAATATATGCGATCCAGGTTGAAATCACTCTTCGTCAGAATCTTCCTCTTGCTCCTGCAAAAACTGGAAGAACAACGTCATTAATGTTCGAATATTTCAGAGCGTTTCCAACAGACCTTGACAAGTGCTTCCGTTGCCTTCAAGAAGTGCTGCCTTCCTTGAGGTTTTGATCCTTTCTGATGCCAATATATGATTGCTTGGTCTGACACGCAATCCTTGTTGTACAGAACCTGCCCAAAACTGGTTAGAAACAGGAAAGTCGGGTCCCGGATGGATGGCGGCGTACTTTCAGAATTTGAGGGAAGGCTTTCATGATACGTGTATCCTCATAACAGTAAACCTGTACAACGTTAATTAGGGCGACCTGTGTTTTGGCCGACTGGCAAAACGGCTCTAAGATGGGCGCGTATTTCTGGGAGATGGTGCCAACTCGAGGTCAACCTCGCTGGTCGAAGAGATTAATGACATACCCCGACTTCGCGGAGAGCCAGACCTTCAATCTGGTCCGCACGGGCACTCCAATCAACGGAAGCCATGAGTCCTTGCCAAATGCATTGGACAAGCTCTTCCGGTGGCAATGGGCTCTCTTGTTGGTGGTTTCTAACGGCCTCGATAATCTGGAGAATTTATTAAATTTGAACGAGCCTAGTAGCCAAAAAATAATTGCCTGCTCAGGGGTATCTTCCCTCTCACACTGCTCGGTCAAGCTTGAGACCAAGGCACTCTTGACCACAGCATATTGTTTCCTTGCATACCATTCCGCCACTTGGGGGATTCCGGCCTTCCTAAAATGCTCCTCCAGGAGCTTTGCTTCACGTCTATTAGGAGGGAAAAAGAGAAGGAGGTCCTTGATGTTGGCTCGCTTGAGAGCTGCAGAAAGGTGCTCCATTGACTGATCAGCCAAGTAGGCCTTGAAGACGATAGTCAAGACGTTGATGGACACGTCTATCGGATCGTCAGCGCAAGTTTTGGGAAGAAATGAAGGTAAAGCTACCATTCTTGATAAGGTGGTCCTTGGTCAAACTCTGCAGGCACGATGCACCAATAAGACCTTGAGACATCATCACACCGACGGCGACCGAGACCTTATCTCGCTGCTCTGGTGTCCATCGGTTGATGTACTGGAGAAGCGTTGGGAGCGAGGATTCTTCCAGGGGTTTCTGAAGATATTTGTACCTGCACCAAATCTCCATAAGCAGCAACTCAGGAGAAGCTGACGCAAAACCGCACCTTCTGAACAATTTATTGAGGACATCGACATACTTCTTCACCTCATCTATCTGCACCGGCTCCTTGGCGTTGAAAATAGTGAAAGGAGAGACTGGTGCTCCGTCCTCGAGATAGCTGCCTCCAGGCTGGAGGAGCCCGCCGACCAAGATGAGCTCGAAGAGGCTATCTGCATACTTCAAGAATTCCAACTGAGCGCCTGCTTGAGTTAATTTGGTCGTAAACTGATCAAAATCTCCCTCTGGAACGGCTTCAAGGTACTTGAAGAGTTGATCGCGAAAGACTGTATGAATCCGACATAACAGTCAGTATCGACATTGTGTGTGGGTACTGATGATTACTGACTCTCTGGTTCGTGCTTTGCTTGGGCTTTGACAGCACCTTTCCTGGCTTTGATTCTGACCCCCTGCAACGAAGGCTTAGCGGCGGATTGCTGAGACATACACAATCCTCAACGACGTTAAAGACCAAGCTGGGAGATTTGGACTCGTGTGGATATCTAAAATCAATCCACAGCCCTGCAGCTCAACTCGGTCTTTGCCGAGTAAGCTCACACCATCCTCGCGATATTCGTAAATCGTCATAAATTGGAACATAAAATACATGAAAATACAGTAAATAATACACATTTTACTCCTTCTTCGTAGCATACTCGACCTTGATAAGGTCTGCTGCTTTTTCTGCGATTGCGAATACCGCACCAGCCTGACGAACCAAGGATTAGCGACCCGCCTTGTCCGAGGCAAACGCACTCACCGTATGTCCAGAAACAATCTTGGGGAAAACACTTGCATCAACAACCCTCAATCCCTTTATACCATACACCCTCAGCTGCGAATCTAAAACGCCTCCGTCGGCCAGCGGCGCCATTCGGCAAGTCCCGACCGGATGGTACAGCGTCTCTGCCCGCTGTCTTACGATCTCTCTCAGCTTCTCGTCGGGCTCTTTCTCCAAGGCATGATCAAGCAAAGGGCGTTTGTACGTGTGATCAATACGCGAGGACAGTGGGCCGGCTTTGGCAATCTTGAAGAGCAGCCGAACTCCACGCACAAGTTTGTCGAGGTCTTCAGGGGCTTCAAAGTATCTGGAAAGGAGTGAGCCAGGTGCGGGGAAGAAAAGTGAGAAACATACTTTGGATCCATAACTGGGTTTTCCCAAGGATCTTTGCTCTTTAGCTTCAGAGTGCCTTTACTGTTTGGCCTGTCACACAAAAATCAGTACCCTTTCACCTTGAGATACATGTGTTGCTTACCTCAGTAGTACAGCGTGTAGTCCGACCGTATGCATCGGGAAAATGTACCTCCCATGGTCCTTGTACGCAAACGGCGTAGAGAATAGTTCCAGATCGGGACTGTCCTGAGCGGATGTGGAGTCCTTCTCTATCGGGGTGGGAAAATCTGCCGCGGGGAAGAGTGTAGGATCGTCGGAACGACAGAAAGCGGCCGCTTCTCCAATCTACAAATTCACGAGTTAGGAGGTGGGAGGGTGCATTTAAGTGAGCGGGGGAGCTTACGTTAGTAGCCATAGGTCCCTTGTGTTTGACGAAGTATGTATACACGCTGCCGAGAGCCTTGACTGCTTCTACTGGTGTGTGAGGCTTGATATGCTTCGTTGAAGCATTCAACTTGTCCTTCAAGTTGACATCCACCACAGGATGATCAATGAGGTTTTCTCCCACACCGGGAAGGTCATATACAACGGGAATCTTGTACGTTTCAAGCTGGGAGGTGGAGCCAATGCCTGACAGGAGTAGGATGTGTGGTGAATGGATCGCGCCAGCTCTATCGTCCAAACATCAGCCCCAAACATCAGCACGCCAGAGATCTAAACTCACGTCAGGAGAACTTCCTTCTTGGCAAATGCTCGATATGAAGGACCATTCTTTGATGCCGCATACTGGACTCCGATGGCTCTGGGCTCGCCTTCAGTGGGCTTGTCAAAGAGGATCTTGGTCACGGAGGCATGGGTAGCAACGACCAAGTTTGACCGTGCCAGAACGTCCTTGGTGAGGTATGCTGATTCTGAGGAAACTCTCGTAGCCTTGTTGTCGACATATGTCACTACAGGGTATTAGAAAGATCCGCGTGGCAGTTCGCGACTACTCACTCGTCTAGGAGTGGCACCATAAGTGATACTTCGAAGTAAATCAAGCAAAACGTAAACACTCACCCTACTAACACCCTTCGTCCCCGCCGTCGTATTGAAATCAGGGTTAAATGGGATTCCAACCTCCTCACAACTCTTAACAAACGCCGCCGAGGGCTTCGTTATCGAGTTATGGTACCCAATTTCCACTGGTCCTGTTAATCCTTTCTGTTTCCCGTCGATACCAGGGTATTTGGGGCTGGGAACGTATTTCTCAAATTTGCGGAAGTAACGGTGGAAGTTGGCCCATGACCAGGAGTCATCGCCAGTTATTTGGGCCCACTCGTTGAAGTCTCCTGGGGCGCCATATTGAGCCCTATAACAAAAGATGGTTTAGTGGTGGGGGCCTGGAACGGTGTACTGAGAAAACGAACATCTGAGCATTGATGGAGGAGCAACCTCCAAGCATCTTCCCTAGAATACTTCTTAGAGGAGGATTCGTACGAGAATGGTATCAGCATACCTCGCGGCCAATACCATTCTCTCTTCCCCGCTGCAGCCTGAGGCTCCGTGTAAAGTTCGTAGACATGCTTTGTATGAAACAAGAAGTTGAATGCAGCTGGGATGCGACTGAAGAGGAGGCTTTTCCCACTATCGGCAGAGCGGAGGTCAGTGCCTGGTTGTGATGGGCAATGGCAGTGGGCGTACCTTCCTCCAGACTCCAGTAGCAAGACCTTGAACGCCGGATTCTCACTCAACCTGGCAGCCAAAACACAGCCCGCAGTTCCTGTAGATGCATAATAAGGATTGGTATCGAGAAGTTGAATAAGCGCCAGAAAACCATACCTCCTCCGATAATGATGAAGTCATACTGGAATTTAATGTCCGGATTTACATCCCCAGTACTCGGAACCCGCTGCCCAGCTTGAGATCCCTTCACGTAGTTGACCATTTCTCCAAGGTTTCAACGAGTAGAATAAAAAAGAAGAAGATCGAAGGCACTCTTCCAAGAAGGATCAACCAATGTCGTCGCCATGAAGAGGCTTATATTGAATATAACAGTTGATTCCAACCGCCGGTTCAATTTGATGTCCGGGGTAGAATCACATTGTGGAGGTTGGCAGGGTGCAGTAGCATAATATGGTCTCATCTGGACTTGTCGTAACTCCCCAAGCGATGGGAGAAACCCCTCGATCATGATCTGGACTTGTCGTAACTCAAGGTGGGAGAAACCCTCGATCATGGATCACAAGGACTGGAGGTTACCATATTTGGCAATCGAGGCGGTAATGACTGATAGCGTCATCAGGATACAGAATGTTCAAGAAGGATGAAGAGAGACGTGACTGGAAATGCTTGTGGGTATGGAATAGGGTTCAAGATACCAGGAAGGGAATAGAGGCTGATGACTCATGGTGGCACGTTGAAACCTTCTATGAAGTGGCGAAGAGCATGAGTTGTGAACTGCCCTCCGCCGACGTCGAGCAGGCCATGCTGTTGATTGAGTTCACGAAATTAAGACCTATACGAAGTTAAACCTTCAGGAGGTATCAGAAAGAGCTGTCCATCCCAGCGTACAGAGGTGTGCTGCGCGCCAAATGATCGATACAGAGCTTTGCTTCCTGGTAATACGCGCCTATCAACGAAGTCTGTGAAGGAGGGCTTGAGCTAGAACCATTCAACCTGACCCCTATTTGTGGAACTGCTGCCAGCAAACCCTGGGTGCCTCTGTGGAGGATATCGAAAACCTCATTTTGAGTTGACTGGGTGACTCAGGAGCAGAATTCGTAGTCAAGTCTCCTGCATGGGGCCATCCAGTCTTGTTTGAAGCTTGTTCAGTAAAACATGGAGAAGGACAATGCAAAGATCCAAAGTAACTCCGCTGGGCCAGTTCCCGAGCGCCAACAAGGGGTTACGGGTCAAAGCGGTGGATCCCAGCGCAATTGGTGTCAGTATTTAACAACTAGGCAGTGCTTTTGCCCACAAATCTCTTACCTTTCTACAGCTATTGACACTATTCTACTAATTAGCTGTGATTACGCGTTTCTGGCAAGATAGACGCTTGCCTGATTACAGAACCCCGAACGATCAAATCACAACGCTTATACCAGAGCCACCACAGTCATCACTCAGTTTCGCTACCGGACTACGGACTACGCTGGCCATAGCCTTTTGAACAGGAATATATAGTTCGTACGTTAACCAGAGCTTCGACATACTACTCAGCTGCCCAACTAACGTCCTTGGTCGTGTCTAGATCCCGAAATTACATCACCACCCCACCTCCGATTGACAGGACATATGGCCACGACGACAATGCCACCCAGGTTCTCGGACTCGCCAAATGCAAGAAGCAAATCGATAACAGCTGTGGAGCTTGAAACTTATGGTGTATGTCCTAATGGTTGGCTCTGCGTGGAGATCGCTAATGGATGAGTGGCTGTAGATTCTAAATAGACACGCAACAAAGAATGCAGCCTACCAGGTTGGCATATCGGAGGATAAAGGAAGTCGGAGAACGATGGAAGATGCCCATTCCTTCGTCACCGACTTCGACGCTGTAAGGGGCCAAGGGTTCTTCGCTGTTTTTGACGGGCACGCAGGCAAACACGCTGCTGAGTGGTGTGGAAACCATTTTCACGAAGTACGTCTTCACAGGCTATCACACTTCACAGCATCTAATTTTCTCATCTATCATAGCACCTCCTTACGAACCTTCACCAAGCGCCCACAACCCGTGTGCCGGACATCCTCAACAACACGTTTCACGATGTTGACGCCAGTCTCTCGAAGCTCTGCGAAGACTCCGAAGGCAAGATCCACTCTGGGTGTACCGCCGTAACTGCCTTTCTCCGACTCGAAGATGCTTCAGGACACCAATCCTTCCTCGGCACAGCCCCAAGTTCGCCACGATCTGAGTCTCCACCAGCTTCAAACCACGCTGCTGCCGACGGACTCGCTGATAGCTCCAGTTCTGGCCACAGTAGTGGCTTCCAACTCGAGGATGCCAGTGAGAAGAGCCTCATGAAAAAGAAAAGCTTCAGTGGAAGCAGGATCCGACAGGCATTGATGTCCTTGACTGGAAACAACAGCCCATCGCATTCGTCACCCGCAACGCCACGATCGACATCCCCTGTTGGGTACAGGCGAGAGGTCACGGTTCCGCCACCCAATGTACGCAGAGTTCTCTATATTGCGAACGCAGGGGATGCTCGTGCTGTGCTGTGTCGCGCCGGGAAAGCCGTCAGGCTGAGCTATGATCACAAGGGATCAGACAAGCAAGAGGCAAAGAGGATCACCGATGCCGGAGGTTTCGTGCTAAGCGGAAGGGTGAACGGCGTGCTGGCTGTGACCAGAAGCTTGGGTGATAGCAGCATGAAAGAGTTTGTCGTTGGAAGCCCATACACGACCGAGACCGAGCTTTGTGAAGAGGACGAGTTCCTGATCATTGCTTGTGATGGGGTAAGTTCAATTTCTTTGGATACGCTTCTCTTCCAACTCATCGTGCATTTATCTAGTTGTGGGATGTCGCCAACGATCAAGCAGCCGTTGATCTCGTTCGAGAAATTCCAGATGCTCAGACAGCAAGTACCAAGCTTTTGAAATACGCGCTTTCACATCATACCACTGATAACGTCACCGTCCTTGTTGTCCGGTTCAAACATGTCACGGCTCAAACGGCTTGATGTGGACTAGATATTCTTCCAAGTTCTGACCTTCCTCATGTTCCAAACCTGAATGGCGTCGCTTATTACTCGGTTTTTAATATTTTCCCTTTAAATGTCGTTTGTTCTCCTGCTTTTTCTGGGGCCATCGTATACTCAACCGAACGTTGCTGTCATATATATCATACACACACTCTCATGTATCCATAAGACCACGGAATACATAGTTATTGAATTTCTCTCGCCTTCTGGGATGATTGTTTCATGAAGTCATCCGCAGTCACCGACGTTAGGCGGATCAAAGGCTGTGATCTAAGCTAAGGGTGGCTTCCCTGTCTGGAGCTGGTTTCCTTCGGATTACGATTGCAGGTCAACGTGCCCAAGCCAGCCTCCTCTTCAAAGCCTAACCTTTTCTGGTCAACGAACTTCCCTCACGACTTTCAACGTTTCTCCGTTCTTTCTCGAACATCTTTCAGCACTCTACGCCACTTTTACGACTATAAGCCTCAGACGAACTTGAAGCAGCAGTTGCTGTTATTCGGAACATAATGTCAGCACCTCCTTATCCTGGCCCTACGCCCAACTATGCCCCACAGAATACGGGTTATGGGCAACAGTATTCTGACGGACCACCACCCCAACAATATAACGAGCAAGGATATGAGAAATCGCCATACGAGGGTGGGCGATTCAAGCCAAAGAAGAAGATCAATGACCCCATTTTCCTCATCCTTTTTATTCTTACGGTGCGTACGCTATTCAGCTTGTCAGTCCCAGAGAGGCTAAGCATTCGATAGTTCCTCGCCTTTGCGGGACTCTCTGGATATGTTATCAATATATGGGTGAAGTCTGGTGGTCTAGGCGGTGGTCTTGGAAAAGCTGGTGGTCAGACAGGGTCTTCTGTGACTGTGAACAAGTCGGTATCCCTTGATTTCTTAAGTCTGAGTATTCACTGACTCGTGCAACCCAGGAGCACCGTCTGGCTTTTGCTGTTCGTCACTGCAGCAGCAATCGTTCTTTCGGCTTTGTACCTCCTCTTGACCCGAATGTTCACACACATGATTATGCACATTACCCTGATTCTGACCATCGTCTTGAACATGTAAGTCCAGACCATAATTCCCTCATTGATTCTCGCTAACAGTTCCTCGCAGCGGTATATGCATCTACTATTGGATTACAAAATATTGGTGTATGTCCACTCGCAGGTTCTCTCACTTCTAGGAAATGCTCACTTCTTCCACAGCCGGAGCGGTCATCTTCACCATCATCGCCCTCCTCTCTGTACTCTCGTACTTCGGTTTCAGGTCTAGGATACCACTGGCATCGCTTTTGTTACAGGTTGTGATGGATATCTCGAAACATCATATGAGCGTTTATGCAGTTGCGTTCGTAGCGCTGTTAATCCAGGCTGCTCTTTCTGCGTGGTATACCTTCACTGCGATTGCAACTTACACTACATGGACCCCCGGCAGCCCCAGTGAGCACTTCACAAGACTTTCTACCTCGTCTGCGTTACTGACACTGGACCAGATTGTGCAACCACCTCTTGTTCATCAGCCACAGTTGGTGGACTCATCTTCTTTGAGACTTTTGCCTACCTTTGGACTGCACAAGTTGTCAAAAATGTCGCACTCTCCACGCTCGCAGGTGGCCCGTACGGCTCCTGGTATTACTTTGGGCCTAAGGACATGGGCCAGATGGTAAGGCTTCTGATGTTGCACCTCTCCTGGACTTTTAGGGCTAACGCCACTGCTTCAGCCAAAGAACCCCACCATGTCGGCATTTGGCCGCGCCTCAACATTGTCTCTTGGATCGATTGCATTCGGTTCTTTGATTGTCACTATCCTTGAGATCATCCGCCTGGTGCTCAACATGATCAGGCAAAATGCAGCTGCTGACGGCCACCGTAAGTAGTCACAATGAAACCGTAGGTGAAACTGTGCTGATTCCACCTTTTTGTAATAGCCGTTGAGGTTTGCTTGTTCTGCTGTGCTGAATGTTTCGTGGGTTGCATTGAGGCGTTGGTTGAGTGGTTCAACCGGTAGGTCCCAATATACATCTGGAGCCGGGCATGTTGCTAATTTATATCTTCCTCGTTCACAGATACGCATACATCGAAATCGGTGGGTTCTCATTCAACAAGTATGAACCTCTCTCTGACGTTGCTACGCAGCTCTCTACGGCAAGAGTTACATCCCCGCTGCAAAGGACACCTGGCGTCTTTTCAAGGACCGCGGAATCGACGCCCTCATCAACGACTCCCTTGTCGGGATGACTCTCACCTGGGGCGCATACATGATTGGTCTCATCTGTTCCTTATTTGCGTACCTCTATCTTCGATTGACGGCACCCGCCTACAACGCTGGCGGAAGCTACACCGCGCCGATCCTCTTGTTCGCGTTCTTGATTGGTGTGCAATGCTGTACGTCGTCTCTGCCTTCTTATGATTAGGAGCAAATGTATTGATTGCTCATATAGCATTGACACTTTCGTCCGCGATTGAAGCTGGTGTCTCGACGATGTAGGTGTCACCCTTGTTCCTTGATGTCCTATCTCACACAAACGAATTCTAGCTTTGTTGGACTCGGAGAAGACCCGCATGTTCTTGCCATTCGCGCACCAGAGCTCTTCGGCGTAAGTCCCTCAGGCCTCCAGAAGCTGTTCCAACGCTAACACAAATATGCAATAGATGATTGCTGAGAGGTACCCTCATGTCACGAGCGGTGTTCCACGAGGTTGAAGGAGCGCCTCAGAACGTTGGCGGATTCTAATGACCTACTATTATTTTACCGTGATAATTTTGTTGTACATATTTCACGATTTTCAAATGAATGAATGAATGGTTTGGCTATGAAGGCAATCGGCGTCGTCAACGGAGCGGGCTATATTCGATCGACGGGATTGCTCTTTATCGGTCCTTGTCGATTAGTGGTTAAATCATCTCGTTGTGGTTTCACTGCTCCGAGAAGCCGGAAGTTCGAATCCTCCCTGGGACATTTTTTGCACCATGTTCCTTTGAATCTGGGAGTGATAGATTCATGGGCGCTGTGGAGTTCAAAGCACAAATCCCTCAAAACGCCATCGCGCCATCCCTGGTCCAGTAGGCGGGTTCTGAGGCCAGTAACAATGATGCTCGTCAACCTACAATCCCATCCATATTCTCCAGAACTGAGGGTATTGAGCTGAGCGCACCATCCTAGAAGAAAGAATGGGAGGATTGGCATGAAATATCTCAAAATATTAAACAAAAAATTGTCCCAGGGAGGATTCGAACTTCCGGCTTCTCGGAGCAGTGAAACCACAACGAGATGATTTAACCACTAATCGACAAGGACCTTATGGATGAGATATTGTTCGCTCTATATGAAACAGTGATTCATCAATTCATTCTGATGTCATCCCTTCGTCACTCCATGCTGCAAGCTTCCACCAATTCAAACGTGCATGCAGTGTGGTAACTCTTGAACTCTCGCCTCCACCATGAGGAAAACCTCCTACGTCGTAACATTTGTTGCAGTCGCCATAACACTTATTTTTGTTAGTTTAACGCACTTCGTTGCATGCATGAGTCTAATCTTCGTCGCAGAGTGTGTTAGCCAGGGTCAGGACAGACTGGTTAGTCCATTCTCTGAGTTATAGCTTGAAAGTACATTCATCATGTGCTCAGGCTGGTTGTCCGGACTGAGATTCTTGGGACGAAAGTAACCCTGACCTACGGCCTAGCTGAACGATGCGAAGAGGAGGTAATGAACCTACCTGGACCTAATAATGACCGAGTGGATTACCACAAGTACGAATGCCGCATCTTCCCAGCAAAAGTCACGGACAGGTGTGAGAAGGAGCTGTCAGGCTTCTGCACTGCTTGGACGAGTGCGAGATACATGGAAGAGCTTGCCCTGTGGTGTGCGGCGGGTTCACTGGTTGCGATTCTTTTCGGCCTCAGCACGGGTTCGAGGCGCCGAAGGATCTGGAAGGTTGTCGCTGGTCTGGTCCTTCTACATGGTGGGCAGAGTTCTACCTCTAAATCTTCTTCTTGACTCAACCTTTATCCAGCTGCGTTCCAGATTGCAACTTTCGGTGTGATCACTGACCAATACAGAGTTGCCAGATATCCAACGTTCGACCATGCCCGCCCTGGCAAGTTTAACCTAACGCTTGATCTATCTTTGCTAAGAAAACTGTTCTTTCCCAGGTTTGGCCTATGCCCTCAACTTAACCTCCTGGATAGCTGGTCTCATTATCACAGCTGGAGTAGTGATTACTGGGATCTCAGCTGAGAAAGGGCACAGATGGGCGGCTGGTAATAGAGGGTATACTCGCATTGGCGTTTCGTAGAGCCATCATGTCCCCAGCACATTCTCTCCTCTTCTAGTGATAGGACACTTGTAAATCCATATACCTATTAAAACTCGCTGATGTATTCTCTATTGATATTGTATATCCATGCGCTAGATTGGACCGCTGTTGTGATACACGAGGACATTCAATGCCTCGACTGTTCATATGCCAAATGCAGACAAGCATGAAGATTGACACATAATGATAGCATTGAACACCATAAAGTTACAAATAAATTCGTCTTTTAGAACCAGAACCGTACAACACAAGACCAATCATTTTTCTTCCCAGAATCCCTATGATTCCATGGAACACGACTCCGCATTTATTGGGGGCAGTTCGAATCCGAGTAGAGGGTAGCGTCGCCGGGGCCAGCTTGAATGGGATTGCAGCTGCATTTGAGGTTGGTTAGTGTACACTTCTTGTGAATGACACCCCTGCACGTACCCAGGGAGCTTAGTCAAGACGCCGTCGATAGTCTCAGTAACAACTGGGCTAATCTTGCAAGTGTTGGCAACGGAAGCTTGCTGAACCGTGAGGAATCTGCAAGCTTCGGTGACACCTAACGGGAGTGAAGAGGTTTATGAGCAAGACCAAAGGGACGAACCAATGCTTGGAAGCATACCTTGACCAGTCTGATCATTGGGGTTGTTGCACTGATCAATAGCATTCTGGAGGGCGCCCGAGTCCCAACCGTTTTGGAAGTCTCCGTGCCAGGAATAACCTGTCGGGTCTCCCGTGGCGTAGACGAAGGGCCACTTATCAGTTCCAGGGGTCCAGCGAGATGCGAAGCTGTGGACATCCCAGGTGACTTCGTAGAAGAGCTTCATGAGAGGGACTGGGTGGGTCGAAGGGCAAGCACCATTATCGAGGCCAGAGAGGTAGGCAGTGTGGGAGGTGTGATCGGGGGTGTCGACGTTGACACCATCCCAGCAAGCTATGCAGTTAGTATCAGAGTCTGGGATTGCTCTGAGGGCTTGAAGTTACTCACCGGGCATGTGGATGCGAGCGTTAAAGCCTAACTAACGTGTGAGAGACTGGCGTTTGGGCAGGGAAGTAGTTTCATACCAGACTCGCAGTCAGTAGTGGGGAAGCCAGAACCGTCGGTGTTGTCGTAGCCAGGAGCAGGGTAGCGGAGACAGGCCCACTGAATGGCACGTTCACGAAGCTCACCCTGAGAACCTTCCCCGACGGGGTACCTGGATTGGAAAGACCATCTTGAATACGGGAAGGAGTAGAGAAAGATAGGTCACCCACTTCTTGCTTCGAGAGGTAGGATTGCCACTGAGCATTTTAAATCCGGCAGGGAACGTCTTTAGACCTTTACCACCGTTGGACACATCACCGTCGCCACGGTTTTGGTAGTAGACCAGAAGGCCACCATTGTTGACGGGCTCGAAAGTCTTGGTTTTGGGATCCTGGAAGTAGAGTTTTGGGAACCCTTCACCAGGGCGTCCAAGCGTGAGTAGATCAACGGAGAGGTTGATAACGTCCAGCTCACAGTAGTTGGAGAGATCCTGGGTGACCTCGCATGATGTGCACTGCGAAGACCTGAGGTAGTCGTAGGTGCTGTTGGCGCGGAAGTCTATTTTCGTCAGGCTTTGTCCACTCATTGAAACAGCCGCAACTCACTACTGGCACCATGGATAGTCTAAGAGAAAGCGATCATCAGAAACATGGTCAAGGCAGAGCCATTTGCATGATCCTTACATGAACGTGATTAGACGGGTTCGAGTTAGGGCTGATGATGGGATCGACACGTTCTAAACACCGTCGTCGTCAGCACATAATCATACTTCGTTCATGCATACCTACCTTGAACAAGAGGGGCAGTACAAGCAACGCGGAACCACGCATGAGCGGGCCCAGAGTTGACCAAGGCGACAAAGATGGCAGCAAAAGCAGGAGAGCGCTTCATAGCGATGATGAGTTAGTTTGCTGAAGTTAGAGCTCAATTCTGAGAGGCTTTTATAGGTTCCTGAGAGCTTAACATGGCGTATGTGTGTGGTCCGGCATCGCATTATTGGCTCAAGGAAACATACAGAAAGTGCGTGTGACACGAGGCATGGTCATTGACGATAAGCCTGATGACCAGTTAGGTTCGCCAGGTGTTGCTGAATCTGGGATCTTGACCCATAGGAACAAACGAGATACGATTCATAGAGCACCGAGCGACTACCGGAACGTGATGGTTATACAAGACGGAAAAACGGAGAGGGTACGTGACTGTTTGGCAGGCTAAAAATAACCCACACGCCACAAGCGATCAAAACTTTTCTGATCCCTCTTCTTTCTCTTCCTATCATCAGCACGCACAAGTTTTTCTGGGACCTCAATCATCTGAATTACAATGCGATTCAATAGTCATGCGGTTCGAAGACAACCAGTCTGTCCTTGTTCATGAAACCAAGTAACGATCAGCAGACCTGTCTTATACGCGATCGTCCCTCCATGTTTATTTCTGGCGCTTTCATGACGTTGTTTGGTTTTCTGAGCTGAGCCAACAGCTGACAGTCTCACTTCTTGGAAACTTATTTTGCTCTCGGTATACGTCGAAGGTGACTGTCTACAGCTCCTGTGTGGCCTCATCCCCAAGGCAACTCCAAGTTAATTCGAGATAATACGGCGGACGATTCGTTTGTTCGACACTAGCAACTATTCTGGGTTTTGACTTCCCCGGAACAGAGAAGGAAGCTCAAAACTGTGTTAGCTAGTCTGCTGAGAGCTGCGGTGAACTCCACTCAATGCCGGGACATGGTTAATCTTCTGCACGAACTGCTGAACTAGTACTAAAATAACGTGCTCGCTCTAGCAAAAACCCACATTCTATCGAAGTAGTTGTCCAAACTATTTTTTCTACGAGTAACGTGGACAAGATAGATGGTTCCTAATGATGTTTGAATAGAATCGGGCGTCAGAATGAGCGGATTAGTCCGACTTTGGGGTAATGTCTGGTTGTAAACGCAGGACCTCGGTGCCGACTCCGCCGTTGCTAAATATAATACCACGGATAGTACCCGAATCTTAGCTTCTGGCACATTCTGTCCGAATATGGATCATCGCACTGAAATTCTCTTGCATTAGCCGTTAGGAGACGTTTGTCGTAGCGCAAGACTCACATACTCCCTTCTGACGGTGACTGAGGACATGTGCTACATGATAGCATCATGGCGTTAACTAATCAATTTATGAAAAAGGCGTGTTTGAAAAGAAAGCCTGAAACTAATGAGTAATCGGGAGTGGTATGGAAAAGTATACATCGAATCTGTTTCAAAGTGGACCACCATTGTTGCTTCGGAATCCCGGCCAAATATTCGCTCATGGTTTATAACGAATGGGAGTAGGAATTTAAATCTGACCTATGGGGCTATAGGCATCGAGAACACCTCCATGAAGGCTACTTTGACTATCTTGTTCCGGATTTCAACATTCTTCCAGATAAAGAACCTAGAGGATGCCGCCGCTTGCTCTTTCGGGCCGGGGTTTGTTTCGGGGCTCAATGTAAATCGTCACCATGGTCAAAGGAGCATGGAAAGTATTCACGGTGAGGGTTTTTTGTAGGGCCACATCTTAGCCGTTGTCTATACTTTCCTATTCGCTCGTGCAAGAGGAAACTATTGGTATCCAACAAATTGACGGCAGGTACCAGAATCAAGGTGCAACTTCCCAAGAGCGTAGAACAAAACCAAGTAGGTGTTCGAGAATACAGTATGGCATGAGCGAGCACATCCACCTCCACGACAAGTCCTCATGAAGTAAAGCGCTATCCTTTAAAACACATATAACATTTGACGGGGACATACATTTACAAAGAATCTGTAATGCTTTCAAGTTAATCATTTATAGTAAGACCTTTTTCCAAACCCAAAATTTCGTCGGCGGCCATATCATCCATCGTCACCGCTTAGAAGGGGCAGTTGGAACTGGAGTAGAGGGTGGCAGCACCAGGGCCGGGTTGAACGGGATTGCATCTGCGGGAGTCATTTCAGTACCGAAAGACAAACGAGGCATGGTATTCCAACGATTGACGTACCCAGGGAGCTTGTTCAAGACACCACCGTCAACTTGCTCATTGACGACTGGGCTGATCTTGCATGTGTCGGCAGTGCCCTGAGACTGAACGGTGAAGAAGGGGCAAGCTTCGGTGATACCTACATCGAGACACCGTTGAGTAACCGTGCAGCAGGAATCAAGGAGTCGCATGAACGCACCATTTCCGGTTTGATCGTTGGGGTTGTCGCACTGGTCGATAGCATTTTGGAGGGCGGTGACGTCCCAGCCGTTCTGGAAGTCTCCGTGCCAGGAGTAACCAGTCGGGTCACCAGTGGCGTAGAGGAAAGGCCACTTGTCAACACCAGGATTCCAGCGGCCGGCGAAGCTATGGACGTCCCAGGTAACCTCATAGAAGAGCTTCATGAGATAGACGGGATGAGTCGAGGGGCAAACACCGTTATCGAGGACGGAAAGGAAGGCAACGTGGGACTTGTGGTCAGCAGAGTCGACATTGACGCCATCCCAGCAAGCTGCAAACGATACGTGAGATCTTTGAACTCGTTTTATGAAGGTGACACTTACCAGGCATGTGAAGACGACTTTGGAAGCCTGTGTGACTTATGAGAGCGTCTTCAATGAGAGCATAGAAAAGTTCGTACCAGCCTCGCAGTCAGTCCAGGGAAGCCGCCGTTGCCACCGTCGTTGTTGTAGTAGTCAGGGTTGGGGGTCGTGTAGCGAAGGCAAGCCCACTGAATGGCGCGTTCTGCGAGTTCGGCCTGATCACCTTGACCGACAGGATACCTTTGTTTTCCGTAAACTTCGAGAATCTCGGTGCGATATGTGGGCGAACGAAACTCACTTCTTGCTTCGGCGAGTGGGGTCTCCACTGATCATCTTGAAACCCGGAGGGAAGGCTTTGATACCCTTCCCCATTCCTCGCCGCACCTGCACCACGGTTTTGGTAGTAGATTAAAAGACCGCCATTGGGGACGGCTTCGAATTTCTTGGTTTTAGGGTCTTGGAAATAGAGCTTTGGGAACCCTGCGCAGAGCAGTTGATTAGTCTCCGAGAAAGTAAGTCGACCGATATACACACAGTAGTTCGAGAGATCCTGTTTGACAACGCAGTTTGTGCACCTTGAGGCCCTCAAGTAGTCAAAAGTGGCATTAGCCCGGAAATCTAGTTTCGTTAGTTCATGGGAATTCAGATCTTCTAGCGCAGTATACTTACTGGCACCACCGTGAACCGTCTGGGAGCGAGCGTCAAGAATTCTGGCAGGAGTGGCGCAGTACTCAAGTACTCACATGGACGTGATTAGACGGGGTGGTGTTGGGGCTGATGATGGGATCGACACGTTCTGAGCATCATGGTCAGCGCAGATTCATACGTGTCCATCGAGACATACCATGGACGATTGGGCCAGTACAAGGGACACGGAACCACGCCTGAGCGGGCACGGTGTTGACCACAGCGACGAAGAGAGCGGCGAAAGCAGGAGAGAACTTCATAGCAACTTCGAGTGAATCTGCTGAAGATGCAAGGACATTATGCAGAGCTTTATATACAATTTCCACATGCTGAGCAGCCTACAAACGGCAAGTACACTCGTCGCAGTATTGGCTCAATGGTGGCCTGGCAGCAAACGTGTGACCTGATACAAGTGTTGACCCGGTGACTCTGCCAAGGGAAGATCGCCTAACGGTTTTAGATCTTAATTCTGGGAAGTCGACGAGAAAGAACCCATTGGGCAGCAAGACCTACTGTCCGGGGTGTCCAACAGAGACGACGGAAAAATCCCGATGGTCGTGACTTCGCGGCAACTTCGCGGCGCCACAAGCGATCAAAAATTATTGATCCTGTTTGTTGCCTGTCGTATGCAAACACGAAAATCTCTTAGGACCTCGCCCAGCTGAACTGACAACAAGATGTTGCACGCATGTGGGATCAAGGTCGTAGAATATTTTCATATCCCCCTAGATCTTCAGCAGATCTGGCGGTGTTCTCTATCACTTGCTCAGAAACTCTCCGACGCCCAACTTCTTGCAACTTCGTCGAAAATGCAGTAGGTTCCCCTGACCGTGCCATCCAAATGGCCGTTTACGCAGGCTCGAAGAGTTGGTCCTGAGGCAGCACCGAGATTTATTAACCTGATGGAACTATTCCTCTGGTTACACTCGAAGTGAACGGTAAAACACGGCGGTCCGAATTTATAATTCCGTGAATTAGGCTTGAATTCATGATTTGCCGGAACACGACAAGTAGTCTGATGACCCTGTTAATTTGGTCTCCTGAGAATTATGGGTGGCCACTCGAGGCCGGCATGGTCCACGCTTTTCTCTAAATGATCGAAAGAGAAGCCAACTTGGCATCGAGACCCACTTTACGTCGATTGAATGTAATATTGCCGAGCCTGGATGATTTCAGCCTGCTCAGCGTCTAATGACGTTGATTTGTGGAGCTCCACATCTTGTTATATGGGGTAGAAATCAATAATACAGCAAGTCGTCGGTCCTGACATCCGCTCTGCTTTAGCGAACCGCGTGGAACTCGAGAAAGGCAATCACGGTCATATACGGCTGCTTTTGGGTTCTGCCATACTGTTCCAGAGCTTGTTCCCGGAGGCAATTACTAGCACAGACCTCTGTTCCAAAGTAACCTAAGGTAACAGTGTAGAAAAAATGTGCGACCGAGAATTAGCTGAGAAGACAGAGCCAGATTGCCAGAACTCGGAGACATTATCTTGCTGTTAACAGTTCCAGTCATATGTAGGTGTCCCCCAGGTAGACCAAGCGCTTTGTTGAAGTCTTTTGCGCTGCTTTTTGTGTAGATCATTTAGAACAGAGCTGAACGCCAACCCGGATGTTAGTACGAAATGTATCGAAATCGAAATTCGAGCTTAGTGAATATGACACCCAGGTGAAGAACTCAAAATATTTATGATCGACATTCACGTGGGGGATTTTGGGTTATATAGTACATGCGAGGTTTTCAACTAAACGACTGGAATATTTACAGATGCCGTAACACATGTCTCTGCTTAATGAATCGGGCAGTTAGAGTCGGAGTAGAGGGTAGCATCACCGGGGCCAGCTTGAATGGGATTGCAACTGAGTGACCTAGTTAGCGACTAGTAACATCTGGAGAGCTCGCACAGAAGACCTACCCAGGAAGCCTGTCAAGGACTCCGTCAATTTTCTCGCTGACGACTGGGCTGGTCTTGCACTTGTCTCCTTCGGA
This sequence comes from Clitopilus passeckerianus, assembly GCA_944990035.1. NCBI lineage: Eukaryota > Fungi > Basidiomycota > Agaricomycetes > Agaricales > Entolomataceae > Clitopilus > Clitopilus passeckerianus. Next base: position 240,694 of record CALYLX010000137.1, read on the forward strand.
GGCTGCAGTGACGGTGAGGAATTTGCAAGCCTCGGTCACACCTAGCCGAGGTCAGTAAATCTGACAGATCGAGGGTGCATCGATTCATTTACCATTTCCAGTCTGATCATTCGGGTTGTCGCATTGATCGATAGCACTTTGAAGGGCATTGGTTTCCCAACCGTTCTGGAAGTCCGCGTGCCAGGAGTAACCGGTCGGGTCGCCGGTGGCGTAGACGAAAGGCCACTTGTCAGTTCCGGGCCTCCAGCGGCCAGCAAACGCGTGAACATCCCAGGTGATCTCGTAGAACAACTTCATGAGATAGACGGGGTGAGTGGATGGGCAAGAACCATTATCCAAGCCGGAGAGGTAGGCAGTGTGGGAGGTGTGATCGGCGGTGTCGACGTTCTAAACCCATAGTTAGTAAGTTGATACTTTAAACATAGTAACAATGCGTGCCTTGCCATCCCAGCATGCTGCAATGAAGAGATTAGGTTCAGGTCTGAGATTCGGAAACGATCAACATACCAGGCATGTGGACACGTGCGTTGAAGCCTATACAATTGTGAGAAAGGTCTTCAAACGACAATGTTCACCGATTCTTACCAGACTCGCAATCAGTGGTGGGGAAGCCTGAGCCATCGGTGTTGTCGTAGCCAGGAGTAGGGTAGCGGAGGCAGGCCCATTGAATGGCACGTTCCCTGAGTTCAGCTTGGGAACCTTGTCCGACAGGGTATCTGAGGTAAATGATTAGAACCGAGATTCCGATTACTACGGTGAAACCGGGGGTTGATGACGAACTTCTTGGAACGGGAGAAAGGATTGCCTCCGAGCATTTTGAACCCGGCAGGGAAGGCCTTGAGACCGCTGCCGCCATTCTTTTTGTCTCCATCACCACGATTTTGGTAGTAGACCAGAAGGCCTGAAACTCTATTTCAATATCGAGGCGTAAATCATTCGTAGTGGCAAAAATTTACCTCCGTTGGAGACAGGTTCGAATTTTTGGTGGAAGGATCCTGGAAGTAGAGCTTCGGGAACCCTAGTCACGAATTTGTGAGCTAAATCCAGTGAAAATTGCATGAAAAGATTACAGTAGTTCGAGAGATCCTAAACATAGCACTTGATCAGAAAACGAAGTGCTAGGGTCCCGAATGTAAACATACCTGAGAAACAAGGCACGACGTGCACTTTGAGGCTCTCAGATAGTCGTAGGTGCTGTTAGCACGGAAATCTATAGATATTGTGGGTCAGAGGATGTGCCGTGGCGGCATAGCTCGCTCTTACTTTGTGCACCATGGACGGTCTAGGACGGAAATGTCAAAGGTAGTACGTATGGCAAAATGGAACCACTCACATGGACATGGTTAGAAGGAACAGTATTAGGACTGATGACAGGATCGACACGTTCTGAATACAACATAAACAGACGGAAGCTTTAATCATAGCAAAACTCTCACCTTGGACCAAAGGGGAGGTGCACGCGACTCGGAACCACGCATTCACCGGGGCCGAGGCTACGAGAGCGACCAAGAGAGAGCTCAAAGCAGGAGTGAGTTGCATTTCGTGTTTGACTATGGGTTGTCTGTCCGTTCCACCGCAATTTCTTTGCACCTTTTATACGAAAAACTGTCCACGGTAATCGTTGGAGTCACCACTTCGAAATGCACAATCCACATCTTGGCCGCTTCTGAGTAAATGTAATTCTGTCATTGATGTTGGTCTCCAACGCATAGCTTGAGCCTAAGATTCTGGTAACAGACCATGCCCATCCGTCCAGCCGAATGTTCGAAAGAGATCTCGGAAAAACAGAACTGTCCGAATAAGGTTGAAAGTTGCCGTGTGACCTCTCTAGACTCTGAAGATTTAGCTCACCTCGGGCTGATCGACATGTGGAATGTTGAGGACCCACCCACATCTCGCCGTTGAACTGAGAAAAAGTATCAGCAGACACGCTCACCCACACTGTTCTGTATCAGTGTAACTCGTTACCATAAGTTTTCGCGCCCGTCTTGGCTTCTAATTGATTAGCAAGAGGTCAGATCATTCCTGGTCACTACCGTCGACACTCCGCATGATCCTCTTCTTCGCGATTGTTGTCCTAATATCCGTTGAAGTGGATGATGTACCAGACAGTCTTGTGGCGAGCCATTATTGCAGGAACCGCTCGGAACGTCATCACTTGACAACTGCCAGGGTATGCCAAGACAAAGGTACAAGAAGCCTGCCCTTAAAATACCCATCAAAACGATCAGCCTCCTTCCTTTTGAGAAAACGGAAATGCGGGGTAGCACAAAGTCACCTAAAAGCCTATTTTGAAAGATCTTCAGCTGTTTCCGTCGAATCAATGGAGACTTACTGAAGAAAGATAGGAACGGGCAGGTCTAACCTACGCTCAAGGGAGAAGAGAAAATTTTCGATCCATCTGCGGTTTTACGTCCCTCATCAGAAGATTGAACAAAAGTCGGGTTCTCGGTGCCGCGACCATCTGGTACACAGGTCAGTTGCCAACCTGCCAAAGCCATACCCACTTCGGTTGTCTTTTCTTCGATCACCACCCCACAGCCCCAGATAACCCCAGACTTCCTCGGTCTCGGATGCCGAAATATGTGCCTCGCGCACCTGATGAATAGCCGCAGCAGATGGGCGATAAGTTTACAAGAAGTCTAATGCAAAAATTGGCTCAACTGCCAAACTAGTGACATCTGGATGGATCTGGCGGGATTCAGCTGCACTGGGTAGTGCGTCATTGGGTCGGTAAACAATAGGAATTGAAGAGTTGTATCGGGAACGAACAGGAATCGAAAAGATTCGAACATCGCATTCCGGATAGGTAAGTTGTACAGAAATGTTCGTATGGTTAACACAAACAAGGCAAGTGCATTGTGACCAACGTGCAAGTCTTTCCCGCAGGTGTGTCATTACCCTGCTGGAGGTAAACGTCATAGAACGAGGCGCTGCTGGAAGGGCAAGCGATGAAGTTGAGCTGCCTGGGGTTTGTTGTAATGATTGTGTCTCCCTCCAAGCCCCAATTTGTCGTTTTGGCAGTCGAGTCCAAAGTCAAAGTTTTATACGACTGGGAACCGCTGGAGTCGATATTGAGGTAAAGCTTGGAACCGCTGGAACTGTTCAAAGAAATTGTGCCACCAATCGTGAAGCGGCCGGAGGAGGCTTCCGGACCCAGCTGAGGCTTCCCACCTACACCACGAACAATTATTCAGAGGTTGATCCGCCCAACGACTCTACAGCCAGTACTTACCATTGTTCTGTAGGTAGAAGTGGAAAACCGGGTCTTGGACCGTACGAATCTGCGAGCCGGTGGCGGCTGGCCCAGAGCTGGTTGTAGTCGGCGGTGTCGTAGTCGTGCCAGGGTTCGACGTTGGACTAGGTGTCGTCGTCGTCGGAGGTGCACTTCCAGGTAAGCATTGGGAATAATCTAATCATGATGACCAGTCATTCGGGGGCCGAGATAAGATACGTCAACGGAACATACAAGGATTGCTATACGTGCAAGTGTAGCCCGATACGCAGGTTGTCGAGCCTGACCTGAAAAGTGACGATCAACAAGGACATGGAACTTTGTGGATCGTGTTCGGGCTAGGTGGGTTAAAAGATAGGAACTTACCAGCCTTGGCCGCCACATTGTCCCCAGGCAGGTGACTGGCCGAGAGCGACGGCTGTGACTGAGGCGAGCGCGATAGCAAGAGTAAAGCGAACCATTTGCTCCCGTGCCACATATCAATCGAATGGGGTCTTATAACATGACTTTAAAAATTTCGGTGGCAACTCGCGATAATTAGAATCTTCTACAACAATCATCGGATGTTTCTTGGCTGTTTTCGTCGATATTTGCCTCGTCGTCGGCAAAGAGCCATGTAGTCATGGGGCAAGCCATCATTGAAGCGGTGATAAATTCTCCGACTGCAAACAAGCTGAATGAACGTAGGAAAATCTAACAACCCAAGAATCTTATAGCTGTAAGCATAGAATTCAGGCTTTTCATGCAATGCAGATAGTTTTGAATCCATTTCAAGACGAACGAGTTAAACAACGCCGAGAAAACAAGGATATGATTCGGGTGATTCGCGGATCTCCATGTTCCGTCCTGGCGGGTGCAGATACACCTGACCTCTACATTTTCTATACGACTGAACTGTATCGGATCCGTTCCTTGCAACGGAAGCGACGCTGTACGTCATCAGCCTCAGTGTGGGAATTGACGAAAGTGAAGGATGGTTCTTGATTGTACTCTCCGCCGTGTCTGCCATTGGTTTGAAGTATATCGACAGGTCTGTCAACGAGCCGGACAATAAATTGAGGAGGTCGTAAATTGAGGTAGCCACTCTATCAGAAACGTTTCGTATTCTCAGAATGGATATTGGAGGAATGAAACAGAGCTGAGCTTCTGTTGTGGCATGAATTCCGAACCGTGGTACATCCGAAGAACAAAGTGATCCCAACCAAGCAACGAGATTTTGACATTCGCGTTCTCTGTGTCCAATGTGACGTCCCTTAGGCCAGCTGGCAAGTGGAAGGAAGGGATTGGTGAATCAGGTCTTCTAAAGGAGACGCCACTTATCTCCAAGATTTGCAGAGTAGGGAAGGCGCAGACGTATTTAAGGAGTGCGGATTCGTCTTCGAATTGAATACCCAAGAGCCGGAGCGATGTCAAATGAGGTAGTACAGGGAACCCAGTAGCGATTAAGGGGAAGGGTTCTCCAAACCAGGAGCTCAAAGACAGGTGCTCCATGTTTGGAAATGAGCCAATGATTCTTGACAATGTTGCTGCAGTTTGAAGGCCAGGGAGATGCTGAATTGGATCTCCAATTGCAAGTGTCCGGACTTGAAAGTTGAAGGTGCACTTCGAAGATTGCGAATTAAGGATGTGGTGCAAAGCATCCATGTTCGACCGACCGACGCGCAGGAAGGAGAAGGCACGAGCCCTACTCGTAATGAGAAGCTGTCTTCCTGAGATTGCGCAGTCATTAAGAGTCTTGGAATCGTGGCGTGGTATGTACTGAATGATCTTGTCCGTCAACTCAGGTGGAACGTGGAGAGGTGAAGGCGCAGCCATTCCGCAAGCGAATGTCTAAACCACCAGGGCTAGAGACAGTAGATAGAGACAAGATAGAAGCATCATTAGGGGCATTCAGCCGCCCATTAAAGTGAGTCCGATCTTCAACTGGGTTAGTAGAGAATCATGGAACGGTTGGGGTTAGAATTTTTCTTCGGGTTCACCAAGCAGGACAGTACGATTCACCTTTCAACCCGACTTCATGGTGGATCTAGTCATTTCAGGCGCAGGTCAAGTCGGAGATAGCACGAATAAGCATATGAACGCTCAGCTCAGGTCCATCCCAGTGGTCGAAACATGGAGGACAGGACTGGATTGTGGATGGGGATAGAAATGATGGATGATGGTGGCTGGGCACATCGGCAACCTGCTCCAGTGCAAGCTCATCGCTATCCGCAGTGACGACAAAACTTTTATAAAGCACCACCATCTGCTGGTATGTCTTCGACCAACTCGAGCTACCAGCCAGTTCCCGACTCGGAAGATTCTGAACTTGACAAGTCTATTGAATACCCCCAACGCAGACGGTACTCACCCAAACGGCTGATACTCTTCGCGCTTGGATTCCTTGTGGTCGCGTTTGCATCATACAAACTCGGTCAGTGGTCTGTTAGTCCGAAGCCTGCGGAACAAACATCGCTGGAGGAGATAACAAACACCAAACCATCGTCATCTTCTTCCATTGTAACTGCCACTACGAGCAGCTCTGAACCGAAAGCCACAGAAACCACAGGACAGGACAAGATGACTGGAAAGTACAGCGTCGGATAGTAAGTCCTTGAATCGTTCAAGGCGAGTCGCATTGGTTTAACGTTGCTATTTTTAGTTTTGTGAACTGGTATGAGAAACAACTTGTGTTTGTCTCGTTCATACTATTAACCTTGCCTGCAGGGGATCTACGGACGAAAATACCCTCCTTCCTCTATTCCCACTCAAGATCTCACGTATGTTCTTCGCAATTCCCCATAAATCGTACCAATACCATGACCAGACATATCCTCTATGCCTTTGCCAATCTTAAAGGAGACTCAGGCGAGGTCTTCCTTTCCGATCCCTGGGCGGACAAAGATATCCATTATCCCGGCGATAGTTGGAATGACTCTGGAAACAACCTCTATGGTAACCTGAAAGCCCTCTACAACCTCAAGAAACAGAACCGCCATCTTAAGGTTCTGTTGAGCATCGGCGGGTGGACCTATTCTCCGACATTCCATCCTATTGTGGTAAACCCACAGACCCGAAGGAAGTTCGTAGAAAGTAGCGTCAAGATTCTCGAAGACTACGGGTTCGATGGTCTGGACGTCGATTATGAATACCCAGAAAACCAGCAACAAGCTTGGGCCTATGTCGAGCTTCTCAAAGAGATGCGCGAGGCTCTCGACAGGAGCGCTGCTGCTAAAGGCCACGATTGCAAATTCCTGCTCACTGTAAGCATTTCCCTTAAAATACATTGAATACTCGCTGAGTTGATCTTCCTCCAGATCGCAGCCCCTTGTGGACCAGAGAAATACAAGAAGCTCTACGTCAAGGAGATGGATCGCTCTTTGGATTTCTGGAACCTGATGGCCTATGACTTCTGTGGGTACCCCGTTGACCAATAGTTCAAGCCTTACTCACCTAGTATTCTTCCAGCTGGGTCTTGGGAGTCCTCTGCCGGTCATCAAGCCAACATGTATGGCGAACCACTCAGCGCGTCCTCCGCAGTCAGCTGGTACCTCCACCAAGGCGTTGCCCCCATAAGATCATTCTCGGCGTTCCCCTTACGGTCGCTCGTTCGCCAGCACCCAAGGTCCTGGCCACCCATTCTCGGGTGTTGGTGGTGGCTCATGGGAACAAGGCGTCTACGATTATCGCGCGCTCCCAATGGCTGGAGCACATGTCATGACGGACGAGCAGAAGGGAGCTAGCTGGACCTATGATTACCAGAAGCAGGAGATGGTTAGCTTCGATAACGAGGAGGTCGGGCATTGGAAAGGGAGATATATTCAGAAGGAGGGCCTTGGAGGTGCGATGTTCTGGGAGTTGAGTGGTGACAAAGGCACGCATAGGGAGGGTATGGAGAACGGTCCCGGTAAAGAAGAGATTCCTGGCAAAAGCTTGATCAAGGTCGTGAATGAAGCCATGGGAGGGCTCGACTACAACCAGAGGAACTGGTTGAAATATGAAAACAGTCAGTTTGATAACCTTAGGAAGGGATGGAGTAGGCGGGGAGATGATAGAATATAGTTGCTAGTAATTTGCCAAACAGTCGCTCGAATAATAACCTTATTTCATTGGAACGGCTCGAGAGGCCCTCCCAAGTACAGACTACGGAACATTTCTAACCCGAATAACATATTGTGGTTGTGAGTTTATGTCCTAATGGCGGGCTTGAAATCCAACAGGATCCAAAGCATGTATTTATTACGGTACGAATGCGCTGAGTCGGCAGATCTCGCCTGAAATAAAAATCCGCTTATTCCAGACTGCAAGCTAAATCAAAGGCAACTATGCGGTGCCCTCTCAATAAATGCAAAATTTGGCTACTAGACAGTCGTAGAATCGGTTCTTCAAAGGAGAGCGGATTACAGGACCGAGTTCTGTTCATTTCATGCAAATTGCCCCAGATACCAAGGTACCAAACTCCTGGAGACAACGTCATCAGCAGCCGGTCAGGTCGAAGTCGAAGTCAAGTGGGTCTCGAAGCCCAGGTAGGTTTATTTTGATCATTCCAGGAGGCAAGTGTGTATTCCAGCATCGAGTTTTCCACCTAGCTCTCAGCAGACCAACTTGAGAGGATCATCATGCTTCCTTCTTTGTTCCGGGAAACGGTAAATTCGAGCATAATTCGCGGAATCCCGAGTTCGGACCGGTATGGTTTTCGCCGCTTGTTCTCTAGCCATATTTACTACCAAGCTTGCGGGCTCGCTGAAACAAGTCGGCTGGAGGGAGAGGCAACTCAAGAAAGCCTGAACATTAAAGTTGATGTCGTAAAAATTGTTCGAGGGTCCTGGCAGAGAAAGTGATTTTCAAAACAGCTTACGTCTGCTGATTCCTCCTTAGAATCCAGGAGAAGTCGTTGACTTGGTCCCACGTGTTTGCGACATCTTCTCGACATTCCCGCTGGTATGATCCTACTCGAGGTTTGTATACCCCTGGCAGATGCGACAAATGGCATCAATCATTCTTGATTGCTTGTGGCGTCCTAAAGTCATGACCTGTCGCATTTTTCCGTCTTCTTAGTTGAATAGGCAGCAACTTGCTGCCCAATATGCTTGTTCTAGTCGGTTGAATCGAAAATCGATAACCGCTAGAGTTTATCTTGGCGGAGTCACCAGATCAAGCTCAATGGCCTTCATCGTATCACGCGTTTCCTGCCAGGATGCATTACATTTTCGCTCATGCTGCGACAACTCTGCTCAGATTTTCCATTTGCGGGATACTGTGCTTGTCAGAACGTATAAAAGGCACTATGTACTATGTTCGAAACTTCAGCAGATACATTCGAAGTCGCTATGAAGTTTACTGCTGCTTTCGCTGCTATCTTTGTCGCTTTGGTCAACTCTGGCCCAGCCCATGCGTGGTTTCGAGTCGCATGCACTGGTCCTCTCGTTTCAGGCAAGTAGATCACAGAAGGGAGTGTATATCTTAACGCTGAACATCATTACTAGAGCGCGTTGACCCCATCATTAGCCCCAACACCACGCCTTCTAACCACGTCCATGTAAGTTGTGAATGATTGGGCTACTCTGTGTCAAGCCTGTTGATATTCGCTCGCAGACCGTTCACGGCGCTAGTAGTAAGTCATCTCCTATCCACAAAATATAAACATTTGACGAACGAAATCAGACTTCAAGGCTGATAGCACCTACGACTACCTGAGGGCTTCAAAGTGCACAAGCTGCGTTGTCACCCAGGACCTTTCAAACTATTGTAGGTTCAAAACCCGGTTTATTCTGCTCGATACTAATAAAATTCTCCTTCCAGGGTTCCCGAAACTTTACTTCCAAGACCCCAAAACCAAGAATTTTGAAGCCGTACCCAACGGGGGCCTTCTTGTTTACTATCAGAATCGTGGTAATGGTGATGTAAAGAATGGAGGGACAGGTCTTAAGGCCTTCCCTCCTGGTTTCAAGATGCTGAGTGGAAACCCCACCTCTCGGAGCAAGAAGTAAGCTATCATTCCCTGTGTTCGTCGTGGCACTAAAAGCGAATGCCATAAATACAGGTACCCAAGGGGTGAGGGCTCTCAAGGCGAACTTCGGGAACGTGCAATTCAGTGGGCCTGTCTCCGCTATCCTGCCCCTGGCTACGATAATACCGATGGCTCAGGTTTCCCGACCACCGACTGCGAGTCTGGTATGAATTGTCTTCTGCTTTCGATAAACATTTTTTATACCTGACACAGGCTTCAACGCTCGCATTCATATGCCTGGTAAGGTGATCTCGACATGAAATAAGCCTAGAAATTCACGCGACCTTGTAGCTTGCTGGGACGGCAAAAATCTTGACTCCGCTAACCACATGGACCACACCGCCTATCTTTCTGGGCTCGATAACGGCTCTTGCCCCTCGACTCATCCTGTCACTCTCATGAAGCTCTTCTATGAGGTCACTTGGGATGTTCACACCTTCGCGGGCCGCTGGAAGCCTGGCACTGACAAGTGGCCTTTCGTTTATGCTACTGGCGATCCCACTGGTTATTCCTGGCATGGGGACTTCCAGAATGGCTGGGAAACGACTGCCCTTCAAAATGCAATTGACAAGTGCGACAACCCGAATGATCAGACCGGAAATGGTATGATTCTTTCACATCTTGACCTGAGGTTAGCGAAAATATGACAACTCTGGCAATTTAGGTGTTACTGAGGCTTGCAAATATCTCTCCGTTCAGCAAGCTTCGGTTGCCAATACGTGCAAGATTAGCCCCGTCGTCAATGAGCAAATCGACGGCGGTGTCTTGACCAAGCTCCCTGGGTGCGTTAGCTATTACAACCTATATCCATCCTTCAATACTGAACATAATCTACTCAGCTGCAATCCTATCCAAGCTGGACCTGGTGACGCCACCCTGTACTCGAGCTCTAACTGTCCCATCCATTAAGGAATGACGTTGAAAACGAATGGTGCCCACTGTTGAGAAGATTGTAATCAGCTTTGTAGTCCAAAACTTTCGATTGTAAATGTATTTACTCAAATGTAACCATGTGTAACCTTAACTGTCATAAGCGGTAGCCTTACTTGCGAGGCGAATGTATTGCGATAAAGATTATCCTTTTTCCCAGAGCTTCTACGTGCTTCACGACTATGCCATATTGAAAAGTATTTCTTGGTCACTATCTCATGGACCATGGTCACAATACCGCACGGATGATTTTCAGCACGACGACAATGGCAACAACAGAACTATATAGTTAAATGGCGGACATGAACGGAAGTATTATAACGCTCCCCGCCCCACTATTCGAGGTTGGGGAAGGTAGGAGTGTTGAGACTCCTACCACGGGGCGTAGAGATCGGCGGCCCTAACAAGAACACTTTACCAGATCCTAGTTTCGAGCAACAAGTCGACATTGTTCTCAAGACCGATGCAAGCCTTGAGGAAAGTTTCAAGGGCATTACGCTGGCGGTTGAGGCTGTTTACGACCTCTGTGCCAGGCTTGACGAGGGGCGCCTTAAGCATGTAGGATAGGAGAGAGAGGACGGGGTAGAGAGGCACAAAATCCTCCATCTTCTTCTCGTTGTCCGACTTGCGATACTTGATTCGAGTGAGGAGCTCAGTCAAGATAATGAGGTCGAGAATGAGAGGAGTCGCAAGGAGAGAGTCCTACGAGGGAGAACGATTAGAATGAAGAGAAAGCGAAGAACGTGAGGGGATCACAAACCTCGCACTCGTTAAAGATATTGATCGTAGACCTTCCACCGCAGAAGATCTCAGAGTAATACTCATCGATGGCCCTCTTGGAATCACCAACGGCAGGGACATATTTAATCACGACAATATGATCAGGCTGCTCGCCCTTGCCCCCGCCTTGGCCTCGGCCTCAGTATGAGCTTTATAAAGAAGCCTGTTGGCGGCAACCATATCGTCGACGGCGCTGCTCTTACCGATCTCCTTGGACTTGAACTGCTTCTCAGCGCTCAGGTTCCTTCCATCGTTGTTGCCCAAGTGGTTGTAAGAAGCAATGGAAAGGGTTTGATGCCAGCGTTCACCAGGAACTCAGCAAGAACGGACTTGAGCTTGGTCTGGCCAGACTTGATATCGTCACCACCAATGAAAGATTTCTCCCTCTCGGCAAGATCGACAACGCCGGGAACAAACGTGTTCTGAGGGGCACCATTCACAAAGGGCTCGCCTTCGAGGATGGCAGCAACAGCGAACAGCGTGGAGGGCGAAACCTCGGAATGAGATGCCTTGATCTCAGCGAGAAGGTTATCGGCGGTGTCATTGACGCCAGGGATGATATCACTGTAACGCTCAGTGTTTGCGGTCAAGAAGACAATGACGCGATCCAGTCCGTTGTCCTGCTTGAACTTGCGGATATCTCCGCGAATGGGCTCAAGGTGGGCCTGCTTGTCTGTGCCAGGGATCAGGTTGTCAGCACGGGCCTTCTGGTTGGCAGTGATGAAGTCGGGATAGTAGATCGAGGGCAAAGGGGTCCCCAGTTCCGCCATGTGGGCTTGAGCTGGCGCTGGAGATCATAATTGAGGACATGGGCTCGTTGCATAGCATTATCCATGGTTCTACCATAAATATCCCAACCGCCGAGAGCGAGGTCATTAGGGTGCACCATTGGGAGCATGTCGGAGAATGGGACATGAACATCGTTGCCCGTGGAAGGATCAGTTCCGACGCGCACAGTGGAAGCGCGGATGACAGAACCGATGTAATTGGGCTGCTGGATGCCTTCTTTGGTGTGCCAGGCAATGTTATGGCGGTTAGCAAGAATGGTTGCGCAGAGGGTAGTACCATTATTGCCGCCAATTCCGACCATCATGAGACTGGAAATGCACCATTAACGTGAGGTTTGTCGAAAAACATTGATGAAGTGCTTACCCGGTCTTGTTAACAGTTCGCTTGGTTTGGAACTCGTACGACTGCTCAGTCGGAGAGATGAGGTACTGACCGTCAGTCACGGTAACGTTAGAACTGCGGTTGACGAATTTAGCGGTGATAAACTCGTCGGTGAACTGTGCGTTCTCGGACTGAACAGTGATAGCATAGCCACGACGCTCGGCAGTAGGATGAACAGGAAGGTCATTCTTGAGTTGGGCGTCAGGGGAATCGCTTCCAGAAGATCCGTTGGACAATATGGGACCCATCGTAGATAAGTTGAAAGTTTATGGGGATGGTTTGGGAGTTGAAGAATTGAAATAACGGTAAGGATGGGTCTTAATGTTGTATCAGGAAGCCGGCGGTGGTATGCTTAGCACCTCGGTGTATGTTATGAGCGCTGCTGAGCTGATTCGAGTACATGCACTATTTGCACGTATTCAGCAATAACAGTATGTCAACTGCAGAGTCAAGAAGGTAGAGAGAACTTGTTGGAGCTTTGGGGATAGTCAAAATGATAAACAGTGGGTATTGGAATAGCGAAGATGCAAGGCTCCAACGAAGGGCAAGGCAGCAAACCGAGGCCATTTTATAGGCAAATTGAAGGGCCGAGTATCTGATGCGACGATGATAGGTTAACGTTCAATCAGTGCATGTGCCTCGATGTTTTGCAAACCGCAGCGTTTTTCTCGACAATGGCTGGTAAACATCATCGGCAATCGTCCGCAGCATCGAGCAGCATCGACCTAGCCCAAAGCTGACAGCAAAAGTCTGCCCGAAGGGTCACTGATGAGCAGTGACGATAAGCATTCGTTGTACCCGAAGAACGGCTGGGTTTCCACAAGAAATCTGATGTTCGTCGCACCGTGACCGGAAAGTGGGAGGCCATGCTAATAAGAATCGGTCAGCACAGGAGTTCCTGGCATCTCCGTGGAGAAATTCATCGCGTTTTCATCCCCGATGATGGAAGCAGAGATTGGCGTCCATTGAGTGATTGAAAAAGTAGTCGCAAGTAAAGGCTGGAGGTACATTTTGTCCTTGCTGGGTCTGTGGTAGCGGAGTTTGGACTTAGCTCCAATTGGTCAACGCACTTGACAGTCGCCAAAGATTAAGTCGGTCGAAATGGCAAGCATTGCGACCATGAGCTGTTGGGAAAGTGCTGAGAAATGAAGACTTACCCGGGTGGTGCATGTCCTCCACTAGCATCCTGCGTCTCTATAGCAGGCACAATCAGAATATAACTCGCTCTGTGTCCAGCCAGTTTTCAGGTCTATTTTCTACGCCAAGGACGCATCAGCCGTTTATTAAACAATTTCATCTTTTATCTTAAATATCAGGAATGGTATAATACGATTTGAAGGGAAGGAAGGAAAAACGTACTAGGAGGGATGTCTATCATGAAGTAAAAGTCCAATGCAAATAATAGTAGAATGGTGGCATGATTGGAGCGAAGAATGGATGTCATGGGAAGGTTTGTGGGTAATGTGGTGGAAAAGCAAATAATATGTGTCGAAAGAGTTCGTCTAGTTGGTCCGATTCTGGCACTCATTTGGAGTAAAGCAAATCTCGTGATAACGCTACATGTTCAAAGCAGAAGGAGGGGAAGGTTGAACGAACGAAGGGGCACTGAAGCACGCCACAGTCCGATGTCCAAGATGTTAATGATAGTATTCGGATATTCAAACAGTCCATGCGCCGCCTGGGCGCTGGTGATAGGATATACACCTATGTACAGACCCGAACAAAGGCCAGGTCGGTGGAAAGAGGCAACGATTGGCAAGGCCGGAGGTTAACATCCATCAACCAGCGAATTTTTCGGCCAAGTTTGGTGAAAATCATCGATCCACGTCGTGAAGTTCGGATTTGAGTAGGCATCAATGTAACTGTAGACCTGGGATGAGTACCATCCTCGAACAACTTTCAGAAGATACGTACGTCTCAATATACTTCGCAGTAGGGAAATCCTTTGGGTCACAACCAATATTGATCGCATCTCGAGGCTGGTATACCCGGATGTAATCAACCTTCATGTGGGTCGGGAACGTCAAATGGTCAAAATCAACTTTGCCAAAGTTTTGAGAAATGCCCAAATTGACGAGGAGATACATCGGTTCCTGGGGAATTGCCCTTGCAGAGATGTTCACCGCGGGGTTTGCACCGACACCTGGGGCGAGAAGAGTCCACGCCAGCTTGTTGTCCGAAATCCAGGAGATGTACTGTGAAAAATATGTTCAATTCCCCAGCCGGATTCAAGAATAGGGATCGCGTACTCCGTCGTCGAAGCCGGGCTTGTACTCGAATCCGTAGGTCGCAAACTGATCGCCGTTGAGCTCATAGTTTAACGGGTTCGTCTCAGTCACTACTGAGGTCGTTTGTTGAGTCACGCCGCCAACATAGGTGTTGTGGTGTGAAAGCGTAGCATCCTCTATGATCTGATTGTCCGACGTGTTGAACCAGACATACGATTCATCAAAGGGCTACAAAGCGCAACACGATCAGCCTCCTGAAGAAAAGGAACATTACCGATACACTCACCGCCCACTGAGCAGACTGAGACACGTGTCCGGTCAGTTTCGTTGCATCCACCTGTGCCTCAAACATATCAATTTCTGGGGCTGCTCGGCCTACGAACGTTCCGTCCTTGTGAACGGGTCCCGGATGCGACTCTCCCGGGCATGTACATCTTGAGAGACGTTGACCTGGGAGGTAAGATAGAGCGTCATTGTTGAATGGATCACCGTTTTCGGTAGCGGCAACAGGCTGTCCGTTGATAGTCTGGTTAGGGGCGGTTCCGACGTCGCAGGCGTCATAGGAGTATGGCCACTAGAATAGGAATTAGGCAAGAGATCTTGCATAGAGAACAGATGTTACATACAACTCCTTCGAGAGAAGCACCGTAACCGGCTCGGCCTAAATTACCCATAGCCCAGACGGCAGGCCAGAGGCCAACAACGTTGTTGGCGCCAGGCAGAACGATAGAAGCCTCCATGTAACCTCCGGTAAAGCAGAATTTGTTCCTAAGTTTTTGTCACAAACACGCATATAATGAGTATGGGTCAATATACCATGTCGACATCATTCCTGATAGATTATGTTTCGAATCAGCGGCGAGCTTGTTGAAAATGTGAATCGACTAACCTCCCTCATAATTGAGGCCATGTGTCTCTTTTTCGGAAAGCGTAATAATCAGGGAACCGTCTTTGGTGGTGATCGCCTCGGGATCATACCACTCCAAGTTATTTGTTGCCTAAAGGAACGCAATCCAGATCAAGATTGACGAGCGATTTAAGAATACAATGAGGATTACCCAGTAATGCAAGTCAACGGCCTCCCAGTATGGGTCGTCACCTGGATAAAATGTCCTTCCATCGAGGTTAAACTCGTCAGAAAAGACGAGTTGAAGTTCAGTGGTCCCTGTCCGCCATGCCGGCATTGTGTATGCGTTTTTCGGTGTATCCTTGTCAATCAGGCCCCAGTTGCCATTCATTGATGGTATCTTTCGGTTAAACAATTAGATAGCAAAGAGCAAGCATCGCAACGATACTCACTTGACCACTGGCGTTGATACCCCCAAGATTGAAGCCTCCTTGAGTACCCAGCTCCGTTTTTGTAAAGTGTGATATCAAGGGATATCCCAAGCTGGTAACAAACGCGGATATTAAGGGTGATTTAAAAGGAACAAGTTCGAGTAACTCACAATAAAGCCAGGAGCCCTGCCATGAGAACCAATAGGCATCCAAAATTAGTTAACCCTCTCCACGAAATTAAATTCATGCCGCCTCTATCTATCCTCTTCACTCCTCTAGGACTGTGTAGGTCGTCATCAGCCTCTGGAAATTCTGGTGACAATATTGATCCCCAGTGTCTCGGGTCCGCAGGAAGTGAATACTGAGCGAGACCAGGTTTTGTAGACATGTGTGTTGTGGAAGAGAACTTGCTGCTGTTGGGAGTAGCGTAGGGTGATACGTTGAAGCCAAACCCGGCGGGCGTAGATTCGCCAGGCAGTAAAGGGCTCCGTGCATTCGAGGCAGCAGAGTTGGCCGAGAGACGCGTTGAAGATGAGGCCGAACGTAGTGTTGGATATGGGCTTTCGGTGTTTGAGTACTTTGATAACGAAGAGGGTCAGTGTCGAAAAATGAAGCAGGGATGGAGAGATAACCCACTTTGGCCTTGTCCGCCCCAAGATAGCTTGGCTTCCACTCTGCCATATCTAATGGCTTATCTAAAGAAAAATGTGGGTGGCCTTCGTCGAATCTACTGTGTTTAACGCAGAGGTAGAGCTGCGCAGTGGGGTCGACGGTGTGGAAGGGATGAAAGAGAGAATGTTACAAGAATAGCCACGATCGGTGGGGAGAACGTCGAATGGTTCCAAAACTGCGCATCCGACGGGAAAATTGGACAAAAATAAGAAAGCACCCCGTTACATTGGGCAACCAGAATGGAGTTTCCCAAAAATGACGTATGTAATGTAAGATTCTTGCCTTCTTCAGCAATTTCTCGCCGGATAGTTTACCCATTGCGGAAAATGCAGATTACAAATGCCGAAAAGTACCGATTCCACACGATAGCCTCAATGTTTATTCACAGGTGGAGCGCAGGTCCTTTGTCGTCACGGCTGAGAGAAAAGAAAGAGGAGCGAGTTGGCGCAATGCTGTTGCCAAGCACTGCATCAAGCGAGGATCTTCACGAACGTCATTTGATGTTGTTGTCTTTTTTTCGGGAAATAATAAATTAAAAAGGCAAGTCGGAGCTCGAACGATGGCTGATCCTCGAAGCAATCAAAGCCAAACAACGCGATAATTATAGCCGCGTCGGACTTGACCGGATCATCCCACGTGGAATGTTGTAGGCCTAATGAAGATGGTACCTTGGCTCCAGGACACCTATCCGCTATCGTAGAGGTTAGTGCTCATGCATCATGCTCTGTTTATACGACGATTGCTGATCTATGAACATCCAGCCCAAGAATATGGTTCTGCTCCAGGATACAGACGGTGTCGCGGATTTCTCCGAACAGCGCCGAAGACTAGATGGCTACAAAAATCGCGGCTTATAACAAAATTCCGCCGCCATCTAGCCCTTTGTGAGTGCCTTCGTATCATTTGAAGCCTTTCTATTGACTTAAGGTTGCACACTCAGGTACGGTAGAAGGTCTCGACAACCAGGAGGTGCAGCCAACGTTCACACCCGTAATTGACCTTGGAGAGATTAAGTGAGCGTTTCATCTTGCGAACCTTCGTACATGGGCTTACCGTCACTATTCAGACATTCTACCTCCATCTAAGGTGGCCTCCCAGTCATGCTCTGAGCTTATGCAGTATCCCGCTACAAAGGTAAGCAATTGAGCCAATGTGAGATTCGCCCCTCTGACATCCTCGCAGCAGGTCAAGTTCTTCGGCCTGGCGATCTGAGCCGTGCGCTGTTCATCGATCCAGCTGGCGATCCAGCTCCCTTGGATATCCGGGATATTCCCAACGTATGTATCGCTCCAGATCCCTAGACAATTGCCCAACTAACAAAGCCATCCAGAATCAGGCTTTCCGCATTTACTCGCACTTCTCTGGACGTATGATCCTTGAGAGAGTATAGAGAGACTAATTCACGGTCGCTCTTCTGAGCAATTCAGACACCATTATATCATCTCATATATATCTAACTGCCACATCCCCGCCATATCCGAACAATGCAATGGTACATATCCTACTAAGTTTACAGACTGTTACAACGTGGACTAGAGCAGTTAATAGCAATAACGATACACGGACAATCACCGTACAGAGGCTTACCGCGTCGTTCAGAGCAGCTTCGTTATCACCCCAAGACCCTGTTCACAATGTTTCGTCAACTGGTGCATGAGTGATTTATTTGAATTTCGACAGACCTTTGTCTTGCCCTCCCTGAATAATAACTTCATGCCTTCCTTGATGAACTCTGGATGAGATATGAACTCAAACTGGACTGTGGCTCTGTCTCCCGTTCGTAACACTCCATGAGGGTGGTCCATTCCTATTATCTTGACAGTCTGTCGGACGGCCTGCAACAAAAACAGATTATCAATGGGGTATCCAGAAGCGAAAGATGGAAGCTCCTCACACCACAGTGCAACATCGCCTGGTAGTTCTTCTGCAACGTCGTATTATGACTAGCATATTGATCAGCAAACGGTTATATGACCTGGAGGAGAAAAGGCTCACTATAATATCAACACCTGTCCCTCAAACTGCCTTATGGCCCTAGGAGGCGTCTCGCTCTTCGCAACCAACACCATCCCTTCCTCACCTGCGCCCGCCTCACCCTCTTTAATGCGAACGACACACACTGACCAGCCTCAGCCTCCGTCACATTCGCCCTCTTCCTCTGCATGGACTTGATGACTGTCGAGAGGTAGTTCCCGTTCGAATCTGGGCCTAATAGGACTGCGTCTCCAGCTTTAACGCTCCCTGAGTTGACAATACCGTTGACAACTGTGCCCACGTATGGAACAGACCAGACCTCGGTCACTGAGAACTATTATGGATGGGTGAGTATGCTGGAATTTAGTAGGAAGTTCAGTACCTCGAGGGGCTGGTCAACGGCAAATTTCTCCCCATCAGCCTCACTAGAGGGGAGAAGATTGAGGAATGTTCGGACGTAGTCCAAACCCTCCCCAGTCACATTTGATATCTGGAATATAGGACATAACCTGAACCTCTTCAGCCCCAGGAAAATGATAGCATAACGGAGGGCACATACCTATCACTTCCGAAAGTCGTAGCCAACTCAACAGCCGTCTCTACCGACTTCACAAACGCAGGGGTCTTCCTACACCCAGGGCTCTTTAATATCTTCACAACCTGCTTGATCGTCTCCTGCGTGACATTCGCTGGCGTCATATCGATTTTCGTTATGCAGACCACCACGGGCACGCTCAAGGCCAATGCAATGGCCAGATGCTCCTTGGACATGCCTATCAGTCCGGCGTTAGCTCCGACGATGAGGATAACGCAGGATGGTGCGCCTGAGGTGAGGCCGTAGAGTGTAGTCTTCAGGTAGCGTTCGTGACCAGCGAGATCTATAAGTCTCATTGGTTAATGTTGGGGAGTTCAAGGAGTCCCAAACTAAATTACCTATGAAAGAAACGATCTTGGCTGCTTGAACAGAGATTTCCTCCCATCCTAGTTTCTCGCGTCGTATCACGTCTGGGTCAGACGAATTGGATGTTGTGGGGAGGATCGGAGCGCCTGAGGGGCCAAAACCTAAAATCTAGTATGCTGTTAGCAAATCAAGCGTAGGCGGGTAGAAGTCCAGATACATACCTCCATGCCTACTGAAGATGTCCGGCCGGTCTCGAGCTCATGCTTGTGCCGGAAGAGACCAACACGGGCACGACCTCTTCCGTCATCGAGGGCGCCTGAATCATAATATTTAGACGAGTCATATCTTCGCCACCACCCATTGAAACACTAACCTCGAGTCAAAACGCCTAATGTTGTAGACTTGCCAGAATCAACATTACCAACGACCGCACATCGTACCTCTGGGGTTAATGATACGCTCAGAGGAGGTAATCGCAGTAGTAATGAGACCCTAGGGTGGAAGCCTGTTCGAGTCTCGAATAATATTGAAGTCTAGAATCTCTCGAGTTAGCAGAATGCCCAATAGATCCAAGACGCTGCTCAAACGATGCACCTTTCCGCCGACCTCCTCGACGACCCTGGTGACCGCCTCTTTCAGGCTGTCAAGCTCCTCCGGGGTCCTAGAGGCACCCTCCCAGCCTTCCTCTCCCTCTACATCCTTTAGATCGCCGCCGTAGAGCGCCATATGTGGGGGCTGCTTCCCTATCCGGAGAACATACTCTCCCTTGTGCTGGGTGATGAGCGCTGCAATCATGTCTCGCGCCGTCTCATGATCGGCTGTATTGGTAGACTTGAGAAGTGTCTGTATTGTTACAGAGTGGAAGTTTGAGCAAGTGAGGCAACCGAGCAAGCAGGAATCACAAACCAGAATCTTCTCCTCGACCTCTGCGATGTCAGAACCCCGGGTTATCTCCCCATTGTTCTCCTCGCCGCCTCCATCGTCCTTGGCTTTACCCTTTGGTATTGATGCGCCAGAGGGCTTACCATTCTCCTTATCCTTCATCTCCGACTTTCCGTCCTTGAGATTCTGCTGATGGTGATGCTTGCTATCCACTGCTGCTGCAAGTTGCTCTTTCCGCTGCTTGGCGATCTCTCTGTGGTGGATCTCCTCAATCTCGTTCTGGAATGAGCGTAATGTGGTCATGGTCCCGGCTGTATAGAGTTACTGAAGACTTTATGGCAAACCAAGTTGACATACGCGAGTCAAAGTCAGTCAGACCTTGTCCCTTGGAGATGTCAATGATCTACATGTGACTCGCTTTGAATCGGATTTCGTCACGCTGTGCCCGCCAAATACTACTATTGTACTGTCATAGTATAGCAGATATAAACACAGGAAGCTATAAGTACTATTGTGATGTTACTTAGGCCTTTACTACGAGAAAGAGCTGGGGAATTGAAGTTTGAAAGTATCAGATAAGATTAGATGCTCAAAGTCGACCTCACGTGGTGGCTGTGCCCTCGTGGCCGCCACTCAACGAACAATTGTCGGCGTCAACGCAGGCAACAGCACAAGGACTCTGCAACCCGGCGGCATTTCTTTTGTATTCTCAACGCGTCTACACACGATCGGTCGCAACGAAGTCCAGCTACGGACTCAGGCTCGCGTAAAGCCCGACTTATAAGAAGGACATTGTCTCCGGGCGACTGGCAATGAATTTGGAATGGCTCCAACAGCACCTTTGAATAATATAGACTTACCGCAGGAACCTCAAATACCTGGAGCATTCCCGACAACGAATGGGACCTCCTCATCGACTATACCGCTTACTGTGCTGAGCGGGGCGACACCAGGCTTGGTGGATCCCACCCAAACTTCCCGCCTGCTTCGAACGCCAGGAGCCACCCTGGCGTTCGCGTCGTTAACCCGCATGCCGCATCTTCAACCCAGCAAATACCTGATCTCGATAAACTTAATTTAAATGACCAGGGATACCGACCCAAACGCGTTGTGATTGAGACTTTGGAGTCCGGCGAGCAATTTTGGCGGTTCGTGCCAAGCGCGAGGAAGGAACAGGGCGTCGAGGCCGAAGGCAAATGGCCAAGGGTTGTAGAAATTTGCGGGTGAGCCTTATCGTCTTATTTGCCTATGGTTCACATTTCACATGCCATTCCATTCGAATAGAAAATTATACGAATGCACACAAGACCAGTGGGACATCCATAAACTGGACCCGCTTTACGACTGTTATGTACGAGCATACCCAAATCTCACAGTAATATCCAAACGGACACCTCCATCAACACCCGGCCCGCCCTCAAGAGCGTCGCCTCAGCCAATACCAGGAACTTCGAAACGTGCCAAAGTGTATTCTCGTTCGCCCTCTCCAATGGAAGGCGACCGTTCGTCCCCCGTCCCCCTTCGTGCTACCAAGCGAGTGCACATACAGACCGTACCAGACTCCGACTCTGAACCAGATTCTGATTCAGATGCTGATTCAGAGTCGGAGGTCGAAGGCATGATCGTGGATGATGTGCCAGCCGCAAGAGCAATGGAGAAGGAGAAGAGAAGACAAAAAAGAGAAGCCCTCCAGAAGGGCAGGAAGGAGCGCCGAGAGAAGATGGCGAGGAAGATGCAGAAGTTTGCAGCCGAGGATGTAGAGAACGATGACCCGAATGTCGTTCAGTCACCTACGACCGACAAGTCCCAACCATCCGGTGTGCAATCACCTGTATTTGATAGCAAGAGCCATTCTACGACACCAACAGATGAATTTGGCGGCAAGCGCAAAGGTATACATTCCATTTATTTCCTATCAGTACTGTCTCACAAACCTTCGTCTGCACAGTAAACTCCCTCTTTGAATCCCTCCGCACCAACTCTCAGGACGACACCAACCCCTTCTCCCCAGTCTCTCCAACTGCAGAAGACATGCGCGACACCGTGAAACCCACCTACGTTCAGCAGAACGCCAAACGAACACGCAAATTATCACCATCGGAAGCCAAACGTGAACTCAACACAAAGCGGACCATCAGGGAACGCAAGAAACTCCAAAGGAGGCAGCAGGTTGTTCAGGAGAGGAAGATGCACATGGAGCAGCAATTCGTGCAAGAGATATATACCGAAGTACCGGATGTGGAGATGCGGAGTAAGTTGTTTTCTACTCGTACGCTAAACGAGAATTCATGTTTCTTTAGGTGCATCGTTTGCATCGTTCGCTAATGTCGGTGCAGCTCCAGCACCACAAGCTACGCCTCAACCAACTGTACCTCAAACGCCCGAGAAGAAGCCGGAAAATGACTCCGCCAGACTCGCTGCCATCCTTGAGTCGCGTCGTAAACTTGCAGAGCTCGAGCGAGATAAGCCCATTTGGGAACAAGCTGCTGCTCAACGGAGGGCAAAAGAAGCAGCAGAAAGGAGAGCCGAGGCGGAACGGGCTGAGAGGGAACAGCGGATGCAGGAGGAGCTGGAGAGGAAGAGGCGCGCAGAGCAGAAAGCTAGGGCGGAGAGGGAGGAAGCAGAGAGGCGGGCGAGAGAAGAAGAACGACTACGGCAAGAAAGAGCAGAGGAGAGAGCTCGGAAGGAGAGAGAGAGAAGACAGCAGCAGCAGAGGCAAAGCTGGAGGTATGGGTACTGGACGGAGCAGCGTGCTCTCGAACGGTACCTCACATTGTCACAATCTTTCGATGATCGCAAGTTCTCGAAAACTTCAGGTGGAGTGGATCCGATGTCGGTGGAGGATATCCCTTGGCCGGTTCTGGCGTCACCTTCAAGTTTCAACGTGGAGAATGTGACGTGGGATGAGGTGGAGAGGTTCTTTGCGGCTTGCAAGAAGAAGATGAGGAGCCAGGATTTCAGCAAGCTGGTGATCGAGAGTCATAGGAGGTTCCACCCGGATAGATGGAGAAGTCGCGGTGTTTTGAACAGCGTATTGGATGAGGTGGAGAGGAGTTGCATGGAAGTTGGTGTGTATTTTTCTCGGCTTTGCTTGGTGCTGGACCTCGGCCTGATGTCTATCTGTTTACAGCGGCGAATACAGTTGCACAGGCTTTGACTCCGATTTGGCAGCAAGTTAGACGGTAATTTAGCAGGATATACACATCAAAATGGACTTCACACTCTTTTGCATATACATTTTTGTATTCCTATTAGTTGTAACATGGAATTCAAGGAATTGAGAGCTTTGTGGACAAAATGGATGACTTTCTCCAGATTTGGAACCGGCACCTGACTAAATGTTGATGCGGCGTTACCTGTCTGGGGAACTTGAGCTCAGATATCCTGCTGTCGACCTCCACAGCAGTCTTGCCTCATTCCCTGCAACAACCTTGGTATCTCTGATCATCGACAAGGATCAAGCGCTGAAGTTGAGTTTATTACTTAACGTGAGGTGCAGGAGACCAGGACACAGCAGGGACCTGTAACTTTCTGTTCCTTCCCAGTCATCATGTCACTCCAACCTTCCGACTTAGACGCCGGAGCGCTTCTACCAACAACGGCCGCTGCTACCACAAGCTCGTCGACTGCCAATGCATTGAGAAGGATACGCTCAACTGGGGACATTCCTCCTCCACGACACTCTTTAACGATCGCTCCGGAACCTAGGGTGTCGAATGCATTTGATTCACCTGATGGTAATCTCCCCACTGCATCCGCAAGTACTAGGAATCCAACCTTTGGCCACTGCGAAAGCCCTACTTTAGCGTCCCCAACACCAGCGAGGTCGCCAATGAGCTCGACGAGCAGGAGGTCGAGGTCTCCTGGACCTACTTTAGTCACAAACAACTCGCAGCCTCGAGTGGGCTTCAGGAGGACGTCAACACCTCGTATCACACCCACAACTCCAACAGCTACGCCTGCTACGGCGAATCAACAGCAATCGTGGATAAAGAAGGTCATGCTGTTTTTCGGTGTTGGAAGAGATGCATCGAGGGAACGACGGACAATTGTTGCACTCTTCTTCGCGTTGTGCTCAAGCTGTGTACAGGTGTGTGGATACCGCATTTTGTGCGATTACGGGCCTATGGACGCCAACTAACGGGGCTATAGATTATCGTTATCTCAGTAATACTGGCCTTGTCTGGCACAATTCTGAAGAGCCCGACTCAGGCAGGGTTGACGGAATGGGTGGCATGCGAGCGCCCATTGGGTGTATGGGCATGTATCTGGGTGTTCAGATCGATATTGGCATCGAGCCTGAACTACTGGAGCTTCTTGAGGGAACGGAAGGTGTACGTCTTTAGTCGAACTCTGGTCAATCATCGGCGTTAACCCTGGCGCATATATGCAGTCGCCAACAGCGTCAGGCAGACGAAGCAACTAACATCAACTCAATGTCAACAACAACCACTCCAACTTCCGCTACACCACTCACCCCGCCTCGTCGGGCAAGGTCTACGGCGACTAGAGGGAGACAGAACCCAGATAATGAGACATTGGCGAGATACTCGAGGAGTCTGCCCTACACTCGGCTCTACTCTCGGTCCGTTGTATGCGCCATCTATCCATTACTGCAGCTGACCATTCCTTTGAACTTCCGCTTTTCCTTGCTTCCTATTGCATGTTATCAGACTTACCCTTCTATCTTCCCTCTTGACTCTTTCGTGGTTCCTGACTGCGCATATCCTGGAATATACCTCGATTAATACATGCCGACACGACGCACCGCATATCTGGTGGCTCACCTTTGGGATTCTATGCCTCATGTATCTTAGTGTTCTAGAGGTCATGGTCCTGAGTGTGGTTGTCTTTATCGTCGCACCCATCCTATTCGTTCGTCACCTCGCTTTACTTCCTTCAGTATCCCGAACTCACTTAGCTCATACAGCTCTTCTGGAACATCATCCTCGTCTGCATGGGGCGACACCCTCTCCAGACCGCTG
The DNA here is from genome assembly GCA_944990035.1 of Clitopilus passeckerianus. NCBI lineage: Eukaryota > Fungi > Basidiomycota > Agaricomycetes > Agaricales > Entolomataceae > Clitopilus > Clitopilus passeckerianus. Next base: position 265,718 of record CALYLX010000137.1, read on the forward strand.
GTCAAATTAGGCACGAAATTGGCAAACTGCCGAAATCTGTCGTTGACCGTATTCCGTTGGTCATATACATCCCTCCACCACCTGAAGAACTTGCAGGACTTGCCAGTGGCCTCAAAACTCCCGAATCAGCATACTCGTATCCACCTAAACCACTATCACCGAAGACTACGTCACCAAGGATGAGGTTCCAGTTCCTGAGGAAGTTCTCAAGCTTCCGTGGTAATGGCTCGCTAGGAGCCAAATCGAAAACTGGGACGATATCAGGAGACCTGGAGAAAGGTCTGAATGGTAACGAACCGCAGACATGGGAAGAACATTGGGAGAAAGGAGAATATCCCTTTGTGGTGCTGGAGGGGAACAGAGCGGCTTGTGCGATCTGTTTGATGGACTTCGAGGAACCGAAGAAATTATTCGAGAGGGAAGGGGGAGCGGCAGCTAGTGCCAGTGCTCCTGCGGTGGTGGAAGGTTCCGAGGGGGAGAATGTGAAGCAGGAGAAGAATACTAATGAAGAAACCCAGGCCGACGACTCTGCGATAAGCGTGGTTCCTACAGCAACGGCACCTGCACTTGCTAGTGCACCTGTGCTATCGAGTACAGCAAACGGAGATCTCACATTGACGGATGCAGGCGAAGGTGTCCAACCATTGAGACTGCTGGAATGCGGCCATGTCTTCCACGTTCGTTTCTCTCCATTTTCGATCAGACCTCTCCTTACAATTTGTCTTGCAGAAAACCTGTCTGGATCCATGGCTAACAGACGTTTCTGGACGCTGTCCGACCTGCCAACGAGCGGTAGTCCTATCAGAACCCAAATCGAAGAAAACAAGACCTAATCGGACTGAACGACGGCAAACGTGATTCTTCAAGATACAACTTTCCCGCCATTTTCTTGTTTATAATCGTTATAATCGGAACATACATTTCACATTCACGTTTACCCTTCAGTTACGTACGTATGTGGATGGCTATTGTGTACTTTGTACTGCTATACTCCCCAGAAAACCAAAGAATGTATTGTTATGTGTACAATTTTCCTTGCTTTGAGCGCGTACGGGTTCGGAGGCTCGTCGTCATACTCGCTGCATTGAGGCGTCGTGAAGTCAATTCGCGCAGTTCCTCTAAGAAGGATCCCATTACAGGTAATACCAAAAAACATATAGTCATCTAAGGAGCAAATTGTCAAGTCCGTGGAATCCCATATTCTCGCCATCTACTCCTCGGCAATATCCTTGAAGAGAACCGAGGCCGCCTGAAGATATCGTAGTCCTCGCCACCCTGCGCCCTGCCTCCTATCCCTAATCCACCTGCACTCCCAGATCCTATCACTGGCTCGACCACTGTTATCCCGGTCGTCCCAGTAATCGTCGGGCTCGGCGGGGGAGGCACCTGTTTCGCCTTCCCACTTCTCTGTATCTTGATGACCACTCCGGTCGCGGCGAGTATGATCAGAAGCACCAACAGAAGGATGCAGTACCTCCTCCCTGTCCTCTTCTGGTACCCCTCCGCGACTGTCAGCTCGGTTGCGGCACTTTTTACGTCGACTGCCGTTTGTTCAATGTTGTATTCGATGGAGTCGAGAAGGGTGCCTTGGTCGATGATAAGGAGGATAGGTCCTTGAAGAGTTCTGCGAGGCTGGCGATGGAGTCTGCTAGTTCGTTCAGGGAGTGGGTACGGGAGGCAATTTCGGTGTCGTTGTCTGCAACGAGGGTTTGGGACTGAAGCTGGGACTGGAGTTGTTGCTGAGATATTGAAAGAGACTGCGAACGAGTATGTGTCTGCAATGGAGGTACTTCTGGTTCAGCAGGAGTTAAACGGGAAAAAGACAGCACTCACTGCAGCAGCAAGATCCTCGTCCACTGCACTCATTCCGGCTGAACCTCGCAATGAAATTGCACCAGAAGCCATCATCAAGTCCTGGTTCTTAATTGAATGGCCCTGCAGTTCTACAAATTGGCCTTTAGCACTGGTGCCTGACTTCGGAAGGTGACGCCATAACACTCACTTTCCATGTATACCCTTTGCTTTTTCCTGAAAGCTGCACTCAGGTCTTGCACTTTGACTGCAAGTCCTCGTTGTATGTTCTTCGTTGCCAAAGCATCGGTGTGGGCTTCACTGCCATTCGGTGGGAACACATGAGAGGGAGCGCCGATTTTCTTTATTAGCCCTTGACATTGCCGGAAGTCTCGAGTAATTTCTGTCGTCAGGTTCTCAATATCGCGTTCCTCCTGAGTTCTGTCTGAAAATCCTGGTAGCAGGTGCTTCGCATGGAGCTTGTCAAGCGCAGTGACTACGGAGAGAGCGTTAATTGACACAGGAGTCCAGTAAGTAGATTGACGCACTCTTTGCCCTTGTATCCGCCAATATGAGCTCTACCTGCTCTGAGTAGTCCACCCTGCATAGCTAACATGAGGCTTTCGTTATGTGCTGAGTTGAAAATCACTGACCATTTAGGCGGTAATGGCATATCAACCTCGGCATGGCCAGGGGAGGCGATGAGCCTCTCATTTTCCTCATCGTCAGCATAGGCGGTGTCGTTGCGTGTTCTTCGTCGAGGTATAGACTCGCGATACGATAAGAATAGGCCAGTTCTTGAGCGCGTTGTGCAAGACGCCGTCGACGAGGAAGCGGAGGCCATGGACTCAATGGAAAATGCCAGAAATTGGTGGCTGCGCACGTGGCAAACTTTGCAGATCAGACCCAACGCCACGCCGTCCCCGCATGTACCGGGATCATAAGAGTTGTTAGGAAACCATTTCATGCATCTAAGCAGCCAAAGCTCATAGCACTTGACCACCACCTCATATTTCTTCCACTATGTGCAGCTATGATACGTGAGTGTCTCTCGTTTTTCCTGGAATTTTACCCAATTTATAAGACCCTTCTACAGGGAAGGAATCCTTCATGGCTGTGGACACTATGTTGTAGTAAGTTGTCCTTTCCAAAGGTTGCTCTACCATCGGTAACCGATTCAAAAGACAGCAAAAATAAGGAAGCACGACTGCAACAGCCAGTATTGTGTACGGTCCGCCAAGCACCCGACGAAACGCGGAGCATGTCCATCTTGTCCACGATGCGAGCGCGTGAGTTGATCTATCCAATATCCCCATCCAACAAACTTACATTTACCTTCGTCTTTGAAGTTCTACGAGCCGGACCGCAATCAGACAATCACAGGCCGCACCAAGGACTACTGCGTAGACTGCGACTACTGGTTCAAGAAAGGCGCTGTGAATGAACCTCGGCAACGACAATGACCCCCATATCCAAGTTTCTCTGTCCTCCACACCTAATCAACGCTTCGATTGCAGGCTCAATCTTCTCCCTTCAAAACACCGAGATACCCCAAACCACATTCAATGAGATTGCCTCATCACTGTAACCTCTGTATCTTTACCGTTCCGTCTCCCATATATCCATATCCTACTTACCCGGGAAGCATACTTTACATTCCCAACGCGACTAGCAACGCAATGTACAATGATAATACAACCGATTCTAAGTTATCAGAGAGTCTACAATCTATCCAAATACTACACGAGATATACATGATACAGAGTGGCGTATTAAGCTCTACCAAACCACATTGAGGCCAATAACCTCACTCTCTACGGCCTTATACTGAGTCCGGAAATGCTGTCGTCGACTCTCCTCTCCCTTCTCCCCTGCTAGAGAGAAGTCCCGGTATATCTGAGCAACCAACACATCGGCCCGCTGAGCCGCTTCGGCTCCATTGCCGACCTTCCAGTACTCCTCCTCCACCTTCTTCGTCCATTCCCTCGACCCCCACCTCGCGTTCTGCAGAACATCAATCGTAGTGCCCTTCGTCGCGGGAGGTGGTGTAGCTACTCCGTTTGCCTCCCAATCCCTCTTGAAGCCCTCTTTATCCTTCCCTTCGGTCACAGCTGGACCCTGACCAGAGGCCAAAACGGGTTTGAGCTGCCCACCCCCGTTGACACATCCTCCAGGACAAGCCATGACTTCAACATAGTCATACCCTCTTTCCTCTACCGCACTTGCATCTCCTCTCCGCCTCGCTGCCAAACGTCTCGCTGCTCCAGCACCAGCAGCTCGTCCACCCATCTTGCCAGCTGCACCAGTTGTCGTCCTGAGACCTTTCTCCCTCCCTACTCTCCGCACTACATTTTGAAGGTTTCTAAACCCATAACATTTCGCACCCTTGAAGACGATCTCTTCCTTGTCTTCGGGTGTGGCGCCAGGTTTGGATAGGGCGAATTCTTCAAAATCGCTCGTTCGGAGGGTGGTGACGGTGAGAGTAAGGGGGACTGGGGATGTATCCTGGATATGTGCCATGATGGCGTGAAGATAAGAGCCGGATGACGTGCCAGGATGTACCAAGAGTTCGGGGATGTTGATGCCTTGGGATTCCATGCCATGAGGTGCTACCAATGGCGGTAGGTCATCGAGTTCACCAGGGACAGGTTGTGAGATATCCCATCCCTTCTCCTTCATCAAAAGTTCTAGCTCTCCGGTGGTAATGACGCAATCGACGTCTCTTGTAGAGTACAGCTCGTTGTAAAAATCCGTCCTCGAAGCTTCAAGTTTCTTGTCATAGCAAGGCATGACAGTAACATGATATATTTCGTCCGGTCTGCAAATAATGAATCAGTAAGAAGGAAAGTAGAACATGATTACACCCACCGCTTTCCCCACTTGGCACCCATCCAATTCTTCACCAAGGTTCCCATGACTTGCTGAGGGCTCTTAGTCGTAGATATGAAGGGTAACATCTCTGCATGTGCCTTCTCGGCGTAGCATATCCACCCCGGGCATGCACTCGCGAGCATTGGCAGTGAATGGTCCTCCTCTTTCGTTTCACCTCCAGCTTTCGGCCGTGCGCGACGCTCCTCAAATTCTGCAATATGTTCCTTCAAGGAAAGGTGTCGTGCGAACGTTGTGTCGAAGACAGATGCAAATCCGAGTACTGTCGTGCAGAACATTCGTATCCGGCGGAGGATCTGCTGTGGAGTTGGCTGGGGCGAGTTCGAGCTGGACGAAGCAGCAGAGGTGTTTGCATTGTGAGCAGCAGTGGCAGCGGATAAGGAGGCAAGAGTTTGAGGTGATACGGATATTACTGGAACCTTATAGGATTCTATATCCGATGCCGAGGAAGATTTCGTTGCAGAATTGGATTCCAAGAAGTTCAGCACCTCAATATGTGATTGAAGGGTGATGAGGACCGATTCGGCAGACGTTATGCAACCCCTAGTGAATTCTTAGATCCCATTTAAGCAACATGAGAAAGGGCAAATTAGGCGTACGAGCAAGCTAAGCAGTCATTTAGATTGATCTCTGCTTTCTCCAGCTTTTTCGGTTGAGCTAGTTTGCTGCCCACCGACGGCGTAGTGACCTCAATATAGTTCCCTGTCTGATCTATCTGGATTTCTGTCTAGAGATCAAGTTGAGTGAGCAATTTGTGTAACAGTATCAAGAGTTTTGACATCTCACGGCTGCAGCACTAGGATCCTTTGCTTCCTGCTTATTCAGTTGTTCTACTGGCTTGATGCATGCTTGCGATGGCGTTATAAAGTCGTTGAGATCTGTCAATGTCTACCATTCCGTGTAAGATGGGAAGTTAAGAAAGAGTTATTCGCCCACCAATGCACCTGAGAAAGCCATAGAGAATCAAGCTGGATTGCTCTGCCGTGGGGAGTAAAACCAGGGGACCGTAATTGGTCACGGCCCTTCGGACCTTTCGGAGTAATTCTTAGTCATTCCACCACGCTTCTGATCTTGCAATCGACGATCTGTGGCTGTACATCCATCCAGCTACCATCCAACCACCAAGTTGATGCAGATGCCTGAAGCTGGTCCCGCGACTGCCATACGACGTAAATGGCATCTCGGGGTGGGGCTGACTGGATTTTTAGGTGAAGTATCTTCCGAAGTACTTACTTGATGTGCATTCCGGGATTCAGAAACAACTATTCAGTATTCAAGTGAATTTCAAAGCAGGTCCGCTTCGTCCCGCATGGACACTCTTTATCAAGATTTTGAATACAACATTGTTGATGGAGCATACAGACACACAGGTACTCTCCGGAAATAATGCAACCACAGGTAGTCTGTAGTATCAACCTTGAGTGCCAATCCTCTTTACAGCTAGGCTTTTTGATCAATCTGATTGATCATTCAGAAGGTCTACGTTTTCCTGTAAGCTGCAGGCAAAAATAATGGGGAGAGGGGGCGATGACATACCTTTGAGGAAGTTGAGCTGTACGACAAAGTTCCCCCCCGTATTGAAGAGCTTGCTATTGAAGATATACGCGTGTCTCGCGCCGTCAAACATCCTAGATGTATTAACATATCCCGTTAGCGTGCTTTTGCTGCAATTCATGGATAGGAAGGATTCGCCCAACTCACTTGGCCCGGCTTCTTCACCACGTGGATCCTACGGTGTTCGTTGTTGAGAGTCCACGATGGACCGCGAGATCCATGCGTTCCCAAGAAGAGTATCAGCAACCACAGAAAACGAAGCTGTCTGATCTCTGCCTTCGATGCTGTTGACGAGTCTGGAGTGTTGGCATGTTCGGGGCTTAACAGAAAGTGAGATTTGGAAATAGGCCTGTAAACCATTCGAGAATAAATATATGAGTTCGTCAGAACTTTGCAATTTGGGCTCCAACCGCACGTATGTGCATTTCGCTGTGGTGTCCGAGCATGTAAATCAGGCCATCTTCGGTGGTGGATAGAAGGCACCAATTAAATTCGGGAATGATGAGATCTCTGTAGGTAGAAGATCAACGCCGCCAACAAGTCACCTCAATTTTGGCGAGACGTGATCGGTCCCTTGACATCACCAATGTCAGTATCACGAATAAGAGGTTAGAACCCCAATAACGGTAGATTCGCGCATCCATACGTACTTTCACTTCAAAGACAAGGTAGACTGATCGTCCAGCTTCCTTGGCCCGTCCATGCGCCTAAAAATCGTGATGATTCTATACGGAGCCGAGGCTCTGAACTGTTACTAGACCCGCCATCACTGCATGTATAGACCCTAAAACGGAACAGGTTGTTCCACCTCCAAATGCTCGAAATTGGTAATAACCGCGGGTGAAGAGGAAAATAGAAACCCTTGAATCGGAATACTGAAGTCAACTTGAAGCAATGTCACGGGGTCCCCAAGGGGTCCTCCAGGGACCCGGAAACTTGAGGAACATTGAAAATCAACCGGAAGAATGGAAAGTGGATGCCGATGCAGTCTGCGCTTTCACACAAACCGTTGGAGACAAAGTCTGATTTGTTGGAATTCGAGCGGACCTGTGGTCGACGTCATTATTATAGTTGGCAGGCAGCGCTCAAGGCAAAACAAGATTTGAAAATTCAGGCATAGAAGGTGTCTTGTCATTCATTACGATGCTGCGCAAGTAATGCATCTAGGACAGGTTTTCACCAGACTTACGGAAATAGCCTGGGAAGCTTTACTAGCTCGCCTGCGAGCTTTATCAAGGCTTTTGCGCATTCAAGGGGAAATGGTGATTTTCAACAATACGAAAGCTGAAGCATTTGGACACCGGTACACTTGGCGGAGCTGTCAGGGTCAGGTGAATGTAATTAATAAATAACGGTGATCTAGTAGTTTTATCTTGTAGCATTACCAGAAAATTTTTTGAAGCTTCAGAGGCCGTTCTCAGAGAAGTCGGGGAACTTTTTTCGAGGCCAGAAGCAAAAGTTCGGACAAGAATTGGGCCCTGAGTGAGGCGGGCTGCAGGTTCGGACAACATTCCGGCCAGGGTCAGCGTTGGTTCAGACAGATTTGACCGGATTCCAGAATTTTGTACACGACATACCCTCCCATTATTCCGGGTCCTCCTAGTAGTTCTCTCGCGGATTCCCTGTGACCCGGTGCCCGCGTCCCACCTTCGGCACCGCATTATGTAAGCTCGGCCGCCTCCGCTCCTCCTCCATTCTCTCCCCATTCTCCCCCGCCTAGAGGCTCCATTCTGAGACTCAATTGTTTCTTTCTGAGCTGGAAAACGCCCGGTCACCACCTCCTAGGTGGCGGCGGTCACAGCGTCTGGCTCGGCTCCCTGCCCCTTTGTCTGAATGCCTCGCTGATTGCCGGTCGGGGTTTGAATCTAAACTAAAGGTACCTTACGAGATAGTTCATCGTCAAACGCGCTTCGATGATACATTCTCTGCAGGAGTAATATGAAGGCCTATTTTTAATGTGTGGCAGAATTTTCTAGTGTAAAGAGTAGTGATAGACCGCGCAAAATGTCCTCCAAAACGAAAAGTCGTATGATTTGGCTCTTTTAAGCTCCGCCCAATCGACGTAAAGTATGTTTTTCCCTTCGTGAATGTCGATTTGTAGGCATTTTTTCCTTCATTTCCTTCAGACGTGCAAGTGCGCTTGGCCCACTTGTTTGTGAGTGCAAAAACTCTGACTTGTTCCACGAAAACTCACCATAAATTTCCGTTTCCTCCTTATCAGCTGCTCGAACTCCGCTTACGGTGCTTCCATCAACCGGATTTGCCCTGTCGTAAGAATGGCTGAACTCGAAATTCTATCGATTTCCGGTACATAAAACCGTAGAACAATGTAAAATATATGTATTTACAAATGTTCAGATAGATTTCCTCGCATAGAAACGTGGGAGAGCCAACCAACAGCACCATTTCCAGTGCGTGCGCGACCGAAATCACACCAAAACTTCGCTTCCTGTGCGATAAACGTATTCGTGATCCGTAGACGAAAGCCTGCCCGCCCGGAATATGTGCGTAGAGGGTGTAGAGCAGGCTAAATTGCGATTCTACCCCCGCCTCGTTGTTTACCACTACCTACAGAACCAAACACGAATATGCCTTCTCACTGCAGTGCCCCCAGCGCGGTCACCGGATTTTGTGACCGCCAGCTAAATCGACGCGGCCGGTCACCAAAATGCTGTGACCGCGGCCCAGGGAGTCCCATGGATGTCTCCGGGTTCTCTCCTCTGCTTTGCCCATAGCAAAGATGGAGATGAGGTCTGATGGGTAGCCATATCAGGCGGTGGCGTACTGTCACGCAGATCCAGGGGCCAGGGCTGACATTGACAATAAGCGTGCAGAGCTTTAATTTAGAAGGCAGTACCCGATTGCTG